>JAVQKC010006254.1:0-22313 GCA_036025475.1 Philypnodon macrostomus
GTACCAAACTCAATCCAGTTCTGCATCTTCATGATATGTACCTGTGTGCAACAGTTGAAAAAGATCCAGCAAAGACTTTTTGAGTTATTGCGTTCACAGTTTTGGCCCTTAATTAATTACTTAATTAATATTCATCGAAGAAGTACCCAAATCGATACAGTTCGGCGTCTTCATGGTATGTACCTGTGTGCAAATGTTGAAAATGATCCGGCAATTCGTTTTTGTTCGTTCACAGCTAGGATCTGCGGACGCGGACGCGCACCGACGTGATTCCATAATATCGGCGACACGCTGTTTTCGGCGATATAATAAAGACTAATCCAGGAATAAATCAGGACTAAATCCAATCTAAACCAGGTCTAAACACTGATCTAAATAAAGACTAATTCAGGTATAAATCAGGACTAAATCCAATCTAAACCAGGTCTAAACACTGATCTAAATAAAGACTAATCCAGGTATAAATCAGGACTAAATCCAATCTAAACCAGGTCTAAACACTGATCTAAATCCAATCTAAACCGGGTAACATTTGAGTTCCACTACAAGTGCTGTGAATTGCTAGAGCCCAAGTACCACCATAGATTACGAACCGCTGTTAGAAGGTGAACCAGACAAGATTGCTAACCATCCTGCTAATAAAAAAAACAAAGAAATTTAATAATTACATTCAAGAAAACAAACTTAATACACACAGAAAACTGTTTTAACAATATATTAATTCACTACATTTTTGGATCTTATAAGAGCTGCTTTTCTTTCCTGACACTTTATATTAAAACTAGTCCGGCTCATCTACGCTGTCTCTATTTAGTCTCCTCAAAGTATCTTCATGTAAACACTGGTACAATAACGGATTGACATTTAAATTAATTAAGTGTTCAAGTATTCAATAGTTTGCTTGATTTGTATAATGCTTAGGTTTGGAAGGCTGTGTGAAAATAGTTGACAGCAATTAGGCCAATTGTCTCGTCAAATAATACCATGTGAAGTGTGGGTGGGTGGCATAATTTGTGTGAAATTTGTGTGAGTTGCATAGACTTTATTATACTCGTGCCCCCCCTTTGCGTTATTTGAGTGAGCACAATGAAATGGCTATGTGGAATTAGGGATGCATACTTTAGTAGGTTATGTTTTTTGAAACTAAGAAATCTACACGAATAACTGCTTTACTTGTATTTATTAATCCATAAATATGATTTTATTGGATTGTATCAGCCTGAATTTTAACTTGGTCTGTTCTTACTCTGGCTGTTTCTAACCCTAAATATTCGAAGTTATCCTTTAAGAACAACAGATTAACATTGTGCCGCAGCGGTGGTGCAGTGGGTAGATGCTTGCCCTTCAACCGAAGGGTCGGTGGTTCCCCGCCCGTGCACACGCTGTCAGGCCCTCCCGTGGCCCACCACCCACGGGAGGTACCATGGTGCAATGTGGATCAGGCGCTCGTCGAAGGCGGGAGTTCCCTGCTTAGACTGCTGCCTAAGCGACCCGGTTTCGGACAAGCAGAAGAAAATGGATGGATGGAGATTAACATTGTCCATCTGTTGAAGCCGATACCGATATTAGTCAAAATTGTAAATATTGGCCGATACCGCTGTTGGGCCGATATATCTGTGCATCACTATTTGGAATAATTGGTTATTTCACATATAGGGCTGAGCGTTCATTTTCATGTGTTCTAAAATTGTGCGGGGCATGGGAACAGGCTATATCATAAATGTGCATATATAGTTCCTGCTGTGATAATACAGACCCAAAGTACATGTCTATGAGCTCCTATGGAGAATTGAATGGAGCGTGCATACTGCTCTCTGACATATGGCGTCACCAGAAGCCCTATTTATAATTCTATGACGACTACTATATATTTCCAGTATTTATGTAAAAAAAAAAAGAAAATCAAGAGAAAGCCCTGGTCGGTGAGTGTGTCCAAGCAAGCAGCAACAATGAGGAGAAAAGGTCAGATTTCACTGGTGCAGCTCTGTCAGAGTCCATAATGTTATAATGACCATTTGTATCCGTAGGTGATATCACCATAAAGTACTTTTTTGCACATTTCACAGACTATTTTGGATACATTTTGGTTACCATTTTACATTTTTCAACATCGAAGACACAAAATGGATCTAATAAAAGCTGTTTTGTGGAGCTCACACTTGGACTCAATGACAAACGCTCGGATTTGGCACCTGTTTTTGTGTGTTTCTGAAAATAAACTCTTAACCACTTTTTACTTCTTGGGATGTAAACAAAGCTTGACACCCTCACAGCTGAACACTCCTCTCCAATCAGATATGTTGTTAAATGGTGGTAATCTAGCATTGTAGCAACAATGCTTCTCTGGGTGTGTTTGTTTACAGTGCAGGAGCATGGCAGGAGCACTCTTTGTTACTTCACTTATAGTTGAATTTCTTTCAGCTCTGGGTGAGGACTATAATCAACATAAAATATTACTCAAACAGGCATGAATGGAACAGAACACATCTGTGTGTATGTGTTTGAGGTAGAGACAACATTACAACATGGTTAAAAGCTCAGAAATGTCCAAATATAGGACCTTTAATAAAATATGCCAAAACGTCCATTGAGTGACTTTTTTAACCTTCACGTCATTGGCGAATCCAACATTGTGAGAGTGATTATTTGTCTTTTATGTCTTTGTGTCAGCCTTGCGACTAACCAGCCATTGTTCTGGGTATATCCACCTAAGGTTTTTAGATACTGATGAGCGCTCAGTCACCCCCTACAATACTAATAAATGCCCCAAAATAATTGTTATTTTCTAATGTTTTATACAATTCCTTAATATTCAGTGGAGTATTGTAAGCAGTCATTTTCTGTAGTAAATGTTTTAACCCTGCAACTTTGGGTGTGAGGCGGAGTACATTCTGGATGATGGCCATGTTTTTTTGATTGGACAGCAGCATGAAAGGAAACAATGAGAAGAGCGAGGAGTGACATTCAGCAAACTGTCGTGAGCCGGATTCGAACTCACGACTCCAGGCTGAGCATTGTAAGCTCTGCATACGGGCCGCATGAACTGACAACTATTAACCCACACATTCATATGGGCCATTAAAATCCCCCTGTGCACCTAAGTAGATTTTTAGACAGTGTGAGGAACCTACAGTAACACAGGGATGACACGCAGACTTTTGACTCTTTGAGATTATATTCAGATCAAACCAAGAAAGTCCTTGCTTAGGGGCTAACTACTCTGCCACGTTTCAGCTCATTTGTATTTATAGAATTCTTCTGCACAATATATTGTCTCATTAGTGCTTCATCCAAGAAAACAATTATAAAACGGCTTGCATATGCGTTCGTTTCTTGGAACTCCTCAGAGCTGTACTTTTTCTACCTGACACTTCATTAAAACTCAAACAGTCCACCCACACACTGGCCTTTGTGGGCTCATTTAGTCACTTCAAAGTCTCTTCATGTAATGTCTTGTTTTGGGAGTTACATCAGTGACTGGCAGAAGCTCAGCTCTCTTCATAAATGTGTGAATGCATTAGTGTTTCTCATCAGGCTTTGAAAAGACAAACATCCGTATCCACACAGACCCCTTCTATTGTGAGAGTAGTAATGTCTCCCAGCCTTTTTATTATGGCCATGCGAATAGAGGAGCTATTGTTGTTATAACATGGGGTAGAACAGAGATTACATTTTACATTGTGCAAATAAATTGATTGCAGTCCTTTTACGGGGAGGGTAATAAACATACCAATAAAATGATAAATAAGTAGAGATACGCCGATATATCAGCTCAACATCGGTATCGGACGGTATTCACATTTTCTTTTTTACTGATATCTGTATCGGCCTATATTGCTGGGTTGCAACCACTTGACCCCAAATCCAGATGGGGGGCAGGAAGTGCTAAACGCCGGTTCATAACACTGCGTGTTGGATAAAAAAATGTCTCAAAAACAATATATGGACCTACACAGAGGAGTTATTTTACAAAAGATCAATAAATATATGACCTGTATATAAAACAGTTCACAGAAAAGTGATTTATCCACAATTCAAGTTTAACTCCTCGTTTATTCGACTGATCTCACAAACTCTTCAGTCCTTCAGACCTGTACTCGGCTGGAGGCAAAAGGTATAAAGAAGATTACATGCTTAGTACTTGGACTGTGGACTGGTCACAAACCTGGGTCGAAAGAGGCACTGAACAGCTGTCATTGTGCTCGAGTGAATATGATATACATTTTAATGCTAACTGTAATGATATATCAATGAATGCAGCTCATGCTAACACAACTGCTACATGTATTAAAATAATAGCAGTTAAGCTGTAAAGCTCAAAATTCTTCAGATAACATTTATATCCATATTCTGAGAGATTTTGTTCACTAACGTGAGCCATAGTGTCACAGTCTAATTACAATGAACCAGTCTAATGTAGCAGCTAATATGGCTGGACAGTAATAAACCGTCGGAGTAAGGATATTTTTATGAATAGTTTATTATAGTATACAATTTTGTTACTACTCATTCTTACTCTATATAAATGTGAAATGGTAAACGGCAGCCTTTTATGAGTGTTGTCTCAGCTCCCATAGACTTTCAACGGAGAATAATAATCCTCGTCTGGTGTTGTTTTTCTGTGAGTTTTCTTTATGGGTAACTAATATCAATATAATAACACGCTTTTATTTTTCTTCCGGTTCAATTAGTTATGACAGCCGTAAACCTCACAAAAGTCATTTAGACAGCGATTATCAGTGAGCCTCTACTTCCTGACCCACATTTCCTTTTCGCGGCACTGGCGTGACGTCATATAGTTGAACCATCTATGGGCCAGATAAAAAATACATAATACATGTATAGCAGTTATTTCTATGATGATTTCTTAGTTTCAAAAAACATAGCTCTTACTAAAACAGTTTTACGAAATATCGGTATCGGAATCAATATCGGCCAAATTGGTAATTGAAATACTGGTATTGGCCAAGGAACTTAAGGCACAGCACTTAAAAACAGCAATAGCTTGAGTGGTTCTGCTGCTGAGGTGGTGATGGAGGAAGATGAGATGGGTCTGATGCTGAGATGATGGAGGAGGGTGAGATGATTCTGATGCTGCTATAGTTCTGGAGTGTTCAATGGATTGAGTTTTAGTTGGTGACGGAGGATGAGATGGCTCTGCTGCTATTCTGGTGATTGATAAGAGTGAGATGGTTCTGCTGCTGAGGTGGTGATGGAGGAGGGTGAGATGGTTCTACTGCTGTTTTTTTTTTACTTGCTTCAACAAAACAGTTTTTGATGTCAGCTCTTTGAATAATTAAATTCCTCATACACTGACTTAATGATTTAGAAACTGTGGTGATGGAGTAAATAGAGTTAAGTTGATGTGGAGGGGTGCAGCAGACTGGATGAATGACAGAAAATAGTCAGAAATCGAAAGTCAATACCTTTTTGATACCGACCAAAAGCTCGGTAGCTACCGGTGTTGAAAAAAAATCTGTTCTCTTTTGGAGACACCCCAATTTGATATTTGAAGATATAAAGCTACTTTTCTAGGCTAGCTGTATTTTCATGCTCCTGGTCACTGATTGTTCAAAGAGAAGTCTAGTTATCATATATTGAAACTTACCCTGTTTCAAATATGGTTAGCAGGTTAGCTTTGATAGAAAGAGAACCACTTTTTTACCTCACTCACTCTCTAAAGATCCAGCTTTTTACTACAGGCCCTCACTATTATGCTGACGCCTACTCACGATCCTGGAGTCTGTGCTCATACGAAGTGTTTTAATTCCAATACCCCCTAAAAGCTCAAATTAATTCTGATGTCATATCGCTAAATGAATTGCTGGTGGCAGGGGCGTGCTGATGTATTGATTGAAAGCGTTTGTGTCAAGATGTTCTGTCTCTAAATCGATGCCTCTGTAATTGGTATCCATGTGTCAGGGCCATTTTAATAACTCATCAAAATAATAGCTTCAATTGTAGTATGTTCAGCTGCTGTCTGTGGAAGCTGAATGGTGTGGTCTAATCAAAGTGTCTGCCCTTCATTTGTGTCACGCTCTGATATGACATACACGTCACTCTATTTAAAGGTGCTGTATTCTGTGACATCCACTTTTGAGCTTTTACTCATGTTCTAATGTTTTGTGTAAAGCGGTGTTTTCAAGCTATCCAAGAGCTGAAAACAGTGATTGCCCATAGAAGTATTGTTGCTACCACCATTGAACAACATATCTGATTGGAAAAGATGTGTGTTCGGCTGTGAGGGTGTCAAGGCTTTGTTTACGTATATCCCAGAAGAAGTCAGAAGTGGTTGGAGTTTTTATTTTTTTTTTCGAAAATGGCACAAACGCCTCTTTTAAAGAGCTGTCTAATCAGATGTTTGTCATTGAGTCCTAGTGGGAGCTTCACAGAACAGCCTGGATTAGACAGGTATTGTGTGTTTGATGTTGCAAAATGTAAAATAATTACCTAAAAGTATCCCAAATTGAAATATAGGACTTTTTAATAAGCTTCAGGTTTGATCATAATAGGATTGTGACATTTATTCCATGCAGTTTTTAATTTAGCTGATTTTTTTAATGTTCTGAAACATTGTGTTTCTGTGCCCACAGTGTCCATGCACTCTGCTGCCGATGGCTCCACATCAGCTGCACAGGTAAGACTAATGCTTCTGATTTGAGTGGCTAATTAGTATAGATTTCATTTGCCGGGGAAAGAGCAGAAATAACCACTGACAGGTCTTAAGCACACACATTTAGTTTATCTCCACTGACATCATACTGTAGCTTTAGACCAAAATGCTTTAGTTACATTGAAATAATTGCTCTGATGTAGGCAGGGCTTGACATTAGCACTATCCAACTAGCCAAATGTAGGTAGATTTTAATTGTGGCTAGTAAGCCTTTCGCTATCACAAGGTTTTAGACTTACATTTTATGTATAGAAAATGTCCAACAAATTTAGGCCCGCAGTTTAGCTCAGTTGGTAGAGCATGTGGCCTTGATTCACGGCTTGAAATGCCCAGACATCGTGAGTTTAAATCCAGCTCATGACAGTTTGTCCAATGTCACTTCCCGATCTCGGTACGGTCTTATCAAATAAAGCTGATAAAGGCCCAAAAATCTTTCAAAAAAATTTAAGTCACAACCAAAATATAGAATTACAAAACCTAATTTTAATAGTATTAAAATCTTAATTGACTGGTAACTTTTGAAGACTACTAGTCATAGTGGGTAGTGTACAGAAAAATGAATGTTATGCCCTAGTTGTAGGACTGAAACAACTAATCAGATAAATAATCAATAATTAATTATGGAAATAATAGTCAGCTAATTTAGCAATCAAATAATTCTTAGCTGGACAACAGTAATTAAGACAAAACTGTAAAAAAACATACATTTTGCATTTAAGAATCCTTGTTTGTCTGTAGATATGCTCTATCCACACATCCTCAGGTGGTATAGGTTTAGCTTCACCTGCTTCAAATTTAGTCAAATATATTTTTACATACTTTTCATTATCCAATCATTTATCTATTCATTGAAAAAATAATTGATAGTTGCAGCCCTAATCTGTTGTCTGTTGAGAGCATACTAATATTCAATTTTAATATTTTCTATGGCATAATATAGGCCATAGTGAAATAAAATGATTCCTGTGCATAATATGTGATAAATGATGAACATGTAGCTACAGTTGTGTGCAGATGTTGACAGAGGAGTTGCTTAATGTTGCAGAAACCCTGGTTTTACACCATTCTTCCTGAATCAGAACTTTTCTCTTTGGTTTTTCATCTCATTATATAGTTTCTGTAAGTCATCAGAAATGTAGATGAGTATTTCTGCTGTCCTTGTCATAGACCTTGTTAGTTGAAATTTTGAAAAGTCTGAACATAATAATAATTCATGTTTTCTAGACACTCAAAGATGCATTATTTATTCACTCCTCAGTCACAGTGTGGCTGCCATTCTGTGCCTACAGCCCGTCATACAGTCACACTAACACATTCATACATGGTCATTAAGTGTCTTGCCCAGTGACACAACGGCCCACCAACTTTATAGAAGGGCTTTGGTGATTGTTATTTGTATAATGGATTGATATCTGTAAATAGGCCCATCACAATAATTACTATGGATTTATCATTCAATATTTGAAAATGAATAAAGATATATTTGTATATTGACTTATCGTTTGGAATCATCTCGGTAGTGATTTTGCCCACTTTAATATTAATGAATAGATTATCACTTACATAATATGTCAAAAGCATTTTACTTGGTTGTTTTGTGTCTATATTTGTTTATTGCTCTGTTTCCTTTGACTGTACATAGATAGAAATTAGACAGAATTGAACGTTCACTGATATTGAAAAGGATATAAACTGGGCAAGATATCGTCCTTCAAAATGTGTTATGGTGCTGCCCAAACATTTTCGGTGTGCAAGCTACTTTTGAAGGTTTAAATAGTATTAATTGATTGCAGTTATTACACAATATACAGTATATTTTTACATTATCTCAATCTGAAACATACAATCTATTTTTTGTCATTGAAAGGATCAATTTTGAAAAATGTCATCTTCAATGATTTGTCAGGGATGGGCTATTTACTACATTCTGACATTTAAAACAGTTAAACTGTTATTATTTTGAAAGGCTAAATAAAAACAGTTCAAACCTCAGCTCATCTATTCAACATTGTTATTGTAATATTGAGCGAGCCGCCTGCAGCCTTCACGCTAAGGCCAAAACAAAATTGTAACGCAGTTGATGAAGCTGTATTCTGTTGAATGACTAGTCTGTGTGTGGTTTATTGGTGCTTGCATGATATTCCGTGTGATAAAAGTCTGTCAGACTAGTGGTTCTGTATGTCTATCAAATGGAATAGAAGCCTAGACAACAGACTTTATTTTGATCCCACACTGCCTTGGCGACCAAAGTGTTGGGTCGTGCTGCACAATTGATCACAATCGACTCGAAATCACAATTTTAATGGTCGCAATTATTAAACTGTAAAGACATATCCTCTGCACAAAACAAAATGTATGTAAATAAAACCTTGTAACAGGTTTAGGTTAACAGGTTTAACCTCTACAATGTTCTAAAATGCATGTGATTTTTGTGTTTATATTATAGTCTTCTTTCAATTGTTAATGCTTTCAGACAGGTTTAAAACCACACATCTAATTGCTATCACAATATTTCTCATTATTAGTTAGATTTCTAGTATTGGGCACCCTTCCTTTTAGGCTTCATTAACCATAGTAAGGTAAGGTAAGGTAAAGGTTCACTGCAACTTATTGAGTTTGAGAGATGCAGAACTAGGTCTAAACTAGGTCAAAATGCAAAAGTGAACACAAGGAAATCGTAACAAACATTTATTTTGCACATTCAGATAAACTCATCATTTCCCATGATTCAATATTTACCCTCCCAAAGTTTACCTGTTGAATATTTCATGTCTGCTTTGATTGTGGCTTTGATCAGTGATACTGTTGCATACGGCATTGCTCCGAGGCGTCTGTAAAATGGAAATGTAGAACAGCAGTAAACATCGTCGCCTATTTTCACTGTGGAGCTCTGAAGAGTCTGTGGGCTGCATAGAGAACAGTTAGAGCTTTGAACGCGATTCGCTTCAGATGAGACCGCTGTGGACTGAGGGACTGAGGTGAACTATTATTTTGACGTCTAAGCTGTACACGAATACTGATCCATGCACCGATGTTTAATAAACTGATCAGAAACACCAGACGTGACGCTAAAAAGCCACACATGCATGCACACAGTGGCTCTGGATAATGGTTCTGCGAAATCTCTCAAGAAATGAAGGCACCATTTGAAATAAAAGTAGGCGGTGCTGGTATACTAAGAAGTGGGTTGGTTACAAAAAAATAAATCAAAAAACAAAATGAGCACTTGGAAATACTATGGTGCTTCTAAGTGGTCCGCAAGCTTTTAAGTACGAGAAACAACTGGTGTAGGCTCCACAAAATTGGCTTTCAACAATGACAAATGTATTTTTCTTACTATCACAGTGGTTTGTTGTTGTTTCCTCAGTAAGTCACTGCGATGATGTAGTGTTCAAACAATAAAAATGCATTTAACCCCTTTTCCATCCTAATATAATCTTTTGTTCTCAGGGTAGTGCATCAATGCTACGTACACAGTTATTAAATGAAAAGTAAGACGATCCTATTGTTTGCCTGGCCCTCCACAACTGTCCCAGATTATAATGTGGCCCTTGTAAATGAAATGTCCTATGCACATCTTAAAAATCTGGCCCAGACATGTGGTGGCTTTCTCACTGTGATCATCGACACAAACTGGTGACACAATTTAGCACATTTTACAGTTTGCATTAATGGCCTGTTTCTTTTCACATTTTCTAATCAACACTATTCTTCTTATCAAGTCAAGTCAAGTCAAATTTATTTACATAGCACATTTTATCACAACCTCAGTTGACCAACGTGCTGTACAGAAAGTGCAAAATATATCAATTAATAATACAATAAAAACAGACTCAAATAAAACAAAAGGCCCAGTAAAAGCCAGATAAAAGACAATGGATAATGTCCATTGTCTGCAATAGTGCAATAGTCTAAAGCTTCTAACACTCCCTCTGCTTCTGAGTCTATAGGCCTGTGTGTGAGTTAAAGTGGTACTATGCAACTTTTCACGGTTTTGGTCACATGTCTCCTACAGTTTCAGAAAATAGCACTGTTCACAGAAAAAACACAAAGTATATCGACTTTATATATAAAGCTAACCACAAAAATGTCTGTCAGTTTCTCAGAGCTCTGTTTAAAAGCAATTTGTGGTTTTGGCGAGACCTGTGACTTGACCCGAGACTTCCAGGTGACTGAAGCTTCAGTCACCCCAAAACAACTCATTTAGGATCACACTGACTGAAGTTTTGTTAATGTAAAATGTTGCATAGGTCCCCTTTAAGTGCAAGGCCACATATCTTCTCCTAATGATCCTCTGAGTAGTCCATCAGACACACTGCTCACCTGTTTGTGTTTGTGTGTGCTGCTGTTTGATGAAGAACTCCTGTGTGCAGCATTAATGACTGCTGTTTATCATCCTCTTAACTGTGTTCATATATAATTGACTGAAGCAGCTGAGGGATATAAACTATCAACTACTTGAAATACTGCATCCTTAACCATGGTCACATTATAATCTAGGTTTAATTAAAAAAAAATGGAGTCATGAGCTTCGTCAGTCCTCGGTGTATTCCTACCACAAACTAATAACAATCTAAAATATTTTACGAACATCCTCGTATGAATCAAGGGGTGTTTTCAAAAGGCTACCAAAATCTATGAAAAAAGGGTTGTACATACAGTATAGGCCAAATGTCATAATTATTATATGGCGTTCTAGGGGGCTGCACATTGTCTCTGGAAGATACTTTAGCGTTGAAAAAATCTAAAGGCAAGAACAGGTTTGGGGAAAAATTGAGATGTATTGTATCAAATTTTAAATCAGCTAAATTTTACTTTCAGATGTTTACTGTAAGACTGTATTGATCAAAGTAAGTTCAATAGTAAGTAATTTATTACTTATGTTTAGCTTGTGCAATTTGTTATTGTTCATAACCTTAGCATACCTCAGCAATAACCAATGTCTAAAGAGCTTTTAAAGGCAAGGTTTTTCAGTTAAAATATGAAGTTGTTGTGTGGGCTCATTCGTGTTGAGCTGGTATTGCTTAAAGTCCGCAGCACTTTAGTTTCCAAAGTGTCCTTGAATGTCTCGCAGTGATGCCCGGAGCTCACTGTGACCCTAAGCATATCCCTCAGCAGGTCTGGACAGGATCTGAAGCCTGTTGCCCCTGGAAACAGGATCTGGATCAGTGTAGCTCAGCTCAGTCTGGCCTCTTCTGATGCCAAGTGTTTTTTTGTGAGAAAGGCAAAGTGAATCCTGGTTTATACATTGGGCTCCAGAACCATGCACATTTCAAAAAAGCTCTTTGTGATTTTAGCATCAATTGTTTATTCACAACTTCCCAGAAGAAACAAACTATCGAAAGTATTATTATGGACATTAGATTGAATGTACATTAAATTTGTAGTTAACAGTTTTATGAAGACACTGACGACAGTAGCCCCAAAAGTCAAATTGTGCTAAAATCAAAACTGCGATCTTGGCTACTCCTAGCTTCGCGTTTGAGCTCAGTTTCTGATCGGTTTTCAAACCACTGGGAGTTTATTACACCTATTTCCTCATTGTTGAACAAATGAAGGTTTTCTTACTTGTCTTATGTTGGTATTGGCCCCTCTTTGATTGATCAAGTAGGTGTGGCAAGTCTAGCCCTGCAACTATGGGCCTAAGGTGGTGACAATGGGCAGTTGGTTGCATTGCTGAAACAGACAGACAGACAATCAGATGAATGATGCTGATGATCTGCTCTCAGGGTCATCAGGGGCGGGCAATATGGCGATGAAAATGGAATCGTGATATGAAGTTATGAGAATTAATCTGGGAAGATGGCTGAATTGTGATAGAGTGGATTAATTTCTGATCTGCTCTTCGCTGTAATTTTTACTGTAACAATGCCAGTGTTTGTTTACTATGAATACATAAATGGTAAGTATGAACCCTGGATGAATTGGATGTGGATTGAATTTGTAGTTAAGGTTTTTCTGAAGACTGTTTTCTCAAAGCAGTAGTGAAAAAAAAAAAAAAACTAAACAAACTCTACAAAAATCATCCTATGTGTCTTCAATATTCAATTAGCATATTCCCGCAAGCGCTAAGCTGAGAGGCAAAATCGCTAACTAATCCGCCACTTTGCATCCAACCTCAGTGAGATCGCCTGCAGAATATCAAGCTTGTATAAGAGTGAATCAAATTAGTGACATTTCGATGACCTCCGCAGAATACGCTTTTTAATACATTGAAACTTCTTCATAGGATACTGCACTTGCTTAGTCAGTTCTGGTTTGATTAAAGTTGCATAACAATAACTCTGCCTCCACTATCAGCCCGAGCTCGACAATTGTTCATTATCATAATTTAGTGCTTTGTCATGCAAATTCCAAAGACTGTCATCAACATCTCGAAGCTCAATGCTTTCTTTCAGCATTTTTTTTTTTCTGATGCCAAGTAAGGACTAGAGAAACTCGAAAGGTAGCAAGGCTATAGCAGCAAAGAATTATTGCCTGGTGTTTCCCGAAAGCCCGCACTCAAAGTCATTAAGTCATTACACGTGAAGAGCTTTTATTTGAGCTGGAAAAACGATTATTGAATGAAATGTAATCTGTCAGAATAGGGTTTTGGAAAAAGGGGATACAAAGAGGTTCAAATACAGGCTCAGCATTTTGTGATTCTGATGATATGAATTGAAGATGAATTACAATGAGCGCTTTTGACACTCTCTCTTCTGTCAGAATGTAGGAAATCCAACAACCTTGAAGCATGGTGGTGTCATTGAGCTGATGGAGTGGTCAGGGGGAGCTCTAGGGGGGCGGGGGAGTGTGTGCGTGTGTAGGATGGTGCTTGAGGTTTGTCTGACATGAGCAGAAGTGTCCCTGGAGCTGTCCTTGGTGCTGAACAAACTTAGAGTGAGTTTCCACCTCAGGCATGTAGCTGATCCGATAAATTGGTAGTGTTTGAATCGAATGTGCAGGTTTCACACTTGTTCTTAGAAGATCTCAGGAGGATCACCTATAGGCTGCAACAGATAGAACTTGTGGATCAACAAGGTAGTAGCTAGTTGTAGGAAAATAGTTGGAGCCCGGGGTGGCTATAAAAATTCTATACAGAACCAGTATACACCATGAAGCGCATGCGTTTTATTATTTTACCCCTTCACAAACAACCAGACAGATCAAACAAGTCAAATAGCCCCTTCCCATGTTTGTTATAAAAACCCTTAGAAATCACACAATGTGTGCGTTTCGCCGATATACCCCTTGCGTGGGCCTACTTATTTCTGGGTCCCCTCACTATTATGTTCGTGTTGGAGTGTTTCCAATAGATTTCTTTTGAGACTATGGTGGCACTGGCTATTTTAGTTAACCCTTTAATTCAATGCAGAAAAGAAGGTTATTTTTTTCTGTTTAACCTTTAAGCAGTTATTTTTTATTATCAGTGTATAGTTGCTTTTTAATGTGCATGCAATAACACACACAAATATCATCCGTTATACTATTTTTTTATTATTATTTTATTTTAGACTACGGGGAGAAAATTCGACTATGGGTTAGGGATGGACGATATGACACAATTCTATAAAGCCAAGATTATGTCATGATGTATGTTGATCTTGTTGCCTTACACATGACTACTGCTATCAGTATCTTCATAAAATATTTTTACTACAATTTCAATGTACATCTAATCCAATGTTCATCATAATACTTAGCTACTTTTTATTTCCCTTTTTATTAAAAACTGACAACTTGACAGTGAAGAGCAGAACATAAAAGAATGCACTGTATTTAATGACCTTCCCAGATTAGCAGATTATCATAACTTCATATCATGATTGAATCTTTTTTCGCCATTTTGCCTTATTGGCTTCCCGCTCAGGATGATGTCTGGACATCATATTAGGGCCCCCATTATGTCCATGTAAGAAATGTGAGGTGGGTGTTTACATTTTTGCTATTAAAAAAGGTTGTGAGAAAGTCTGGAGTAGAGATGCACTGATCCGCCTTTTTCAGTCCCAATATTGGGGCTTTGTGGATCAAACAAAATCCAATGTGCACCAATAGTAATGCAAAAAACTAAAGACATAGTATGATATAACTAAGACCAGATGACCCTCATATGTTGTACACATTATGTATATGCTCATAACTAGGATAAAGTATAATAAATGATATTGGCTCCAGTATTAGCCTCAGTCACCGATCTACTGATCCACTGATCCAGCGAACCACCGATCCACCGATCCAGCAGAGGGGAATGAATCGGCACTGATATCCGATGCATCCCTAGTCTAGATAGGACGGTGCATGTATAAAATGTGCATAAGTGAGTCCACAGGGAACAAAAACATTGCCTATTTTTGTTTGAAGAGTTTTCTATTTTGTGTGACTTTCAATGTAATAAAACATTTCTGGTATCTATATATATGGGAGTCATAGCTATCATTCTTTGTAGATGCTTGCTATTCTTTGAGCCAGTGTTCTGTCTTCCTCTGGGGGAATGACAGTGAGAGATCTGATCAGATCTTCACTGACGCTACTGAGTACAGCTGCACATTAATAACTCTGATAGCATCTCAGCTCCATCTAACTCCAGCTCTGACTGGTTGAAACTTTGTTATACAGTTCATTTGAGAGTGTTCACAAAGATATTTAGGCATATACATCTTAACTGAACTCACTAAGCTTAACTGCAATAAAGGTCAATTCAAATACGGTATATTTACTCGGCTTTGTCATTTACACAGCAGCGAGCAGACTTTTACTATTTATTTTTCAAATTATTATTCAAATATGTATGATATATCAGCCCTTTTCTATTTGCAGTTATCTCAAAAGTAAATGGTCTATTCTGATGGGTTCAAGCTGCCTGTTTTTCACCTATTTGTATTTCTAGCATGCTACAGACGACCAATGTTCCAGACACTATTATTACCTTGACTTGTGATGGAGTTTGTGGATATTGGCTCAAACAGCTTTCTCTAAATGTACTTTTCCACATGGACTGAATACTTCCTCTGTGACTGAAAGTGTCAGTTCACTTATACAGACAGATTGTCGGACGGACAGATGCTATATTACTTCCTTGGTGGAGGTAACAAACAATACTAATGCAAAAACTAATACTAATAGTATTTACATCCTGTAAGCCCAGCGGTAGCTTGGGAGATTGAAGTGAAGCTGTGGCAGAGATGCTCTGAAATAGTATTCAAGCCTTCAGTGTAAATTTTCTGACTGGTTAAAATCTAAAGCAGTTCACCAGCGGCTCCCGGTCAGCACCACTCTCAACACGGTGTAACCCGGGGGTTAGCCATATGAGTCTGCCACACAGTGACTTTTCATCTGGATGAAGTCACGAATCAAACTTTCTATTTGTTATTCCTGTTCTGCTCCAGCCTCAAAGATTTCTTCTGTCCTTCAGACTTCTCTGAGATTCAGTTTGATTGATTTGCTCTGGTTGCGCCGCGCTAACAGAAGCTCCGAGTGTTCAATGGCTTCATTGAGTTGAATGCTGCAAACCCACACCATTAGACAGCACTAATGATGTGGAATATTGGCCATTATTTCTACAAATAACCCTCGAGACAGACTTGTTTGGCTTTGCTCGGCCTTAATTAATGATGAGTGTGAAGAAACAGAAGTTAATCTCATTCCCTTTGTGTGTGCGCAGAGCTGTACAGATGTAGGCCTTTAGTTGTTGCCCTAATTATGTTGGTCTTTCTGTTCCTGCAGAGCCAAGCTGATACGTCTGTGACCCGTGGAAGTCAACTGGGTAAGTCTCTGAGTTTATTAAAGATCTAATAATGCATTGGTTTTATATAGCGCGTTTATCAACACTCAAAGAAGCTTTACAGATTCGTTCACTTCACAGTCACACCCGGTGGCGGTAAGCTACTTGCCAGAGGTGTGGCTGCCAGTCTGTGCCTACTGCCTACTCTGACCACCACCGAACACCAATCACACAAAACCACATTCATAAGCAATGTGGGTTAAGTGGCTTGCCCAGTCTACGGTCTGGTGGGGATTCGAACCAGCGACCCTCTGGTTGCGAACGCAGGATCATCTCTGGGCATCATACTAGAGTCTCCTCAATATCATGCCAAACATTATTATAGTGGCGAAACGACGATATTATGGAATCACGTTGGTCTGCGTCCAAGGATTGTACGTGTGAATGCGAGAACTCAAAAAGTCTTTGCTGGATCTTTTTCAACTGTTGCACACAGGTACATATCATGAAGATGCAGAACTGGATTGAGATTGGTACTTCTACGATTAATGACAATTCATTACATTATTGAGCCAATAATCCTGCTGAACATTAACGAAATCACATAAATTTTGGCACATTGATCCGGGCAATTGTATACTTAATGTACAGAGGCAAATTACAGAGGTCAAATAAAGAATGCCTCAGTTAGCTGGAGTACATGTGTATGTGAGGTTGTTAAGCTATCAGATAACTTCTGGGTATGAGCTAGAACCAACATTATAAAATGCATGGTAACAAGGTAAAAAGCTCAGAAAAGACCATTTTGTTTAGTGCAGAACCTTTAAGTTCTGGCAAAATTAGAAATGTATTGTTTTTAACACATTGAGGTAGATGGCATTTAAGAATGTGTGAGACAGACAGATTTTCAGACAGCTCTTTATAAATGGAGAGACAAGAGCTTCATAAAGAGAGCCAACAAAGCTGTTCACTGGGGCCCACACAGGAACCGGGGCCCTGCTGAACATCTGTCTAACACACACACACACACACACACAAAACACACAAAAAACACACACACACACAAAACACACAAAAAACACACACACACAAAACACACAAAAAACACACACACACACAAAACACACACAAAAAACACACACACACACAAAACACACACACAAAACACACACACACAAAACACAGACTGACTCGGCCTCTCTGTGTCTCTGGCCTCTCTCCACTTCTTCTGTTTGTCACTGCCTATGCTCAGAGCTGCAGAGGTCCATCTGTGCACAGACATTCAAAAGAAGACATGATAAAAGGTGGAATGCACTGAAATAACAAACTCCAAAGGCACCACAGACCACAAGCAGAAACAAAGAATGTTCAGTTAGAATGATTGTTTGATAAGAAGGTTTAGTCAATAGTCTAACACATAGACTAATTACGTAAAATATTTAATGTAATATCTAAGTAATCCAATACAAGCTGTGAAGGGTTCTTTTAAACAGTAAAACAATGGCTTAGTTTATTGTGCTTGTCTTCCCAAAAAATGAAAACGTGCTCCAAAACACAACAATTGTGTAGGTCCAGTAATTACAGAATTCAGTTATGTCACAATAATAGCCTGTTTCTCAGCCCAGCTCTTACCTGCTCTCCCAAACACACACTGCCCTAGTGCCCGAGACAGGCCATCTTTTAAGCACTGAGGCCCCCTCCCCTCAGGAAATTACCACACATATATATGTGTTAAATATATCATATTTCTACATTAAATAATTATTATACATTGTACAATTCTGCATCAAATATGGCGAACAAAAAATGCTGACGTTTTGGCATTTGACTCCCGCACATAACATCACTTATGAAGAAGTGAGAGTGGCGCTCAGTTTGACAGTGGTAGCTTGTGAAGGTAAGGTGAATACTGGGTAACTGTTTATGGAGAGGCAAAGTTATGGAATGAATGATGGTTTAACAGTTGCCAAGTGTGCACCCTTGACTACTGTGAAGGCTGTAAGTGTATATGTGAGCACATGTGAGAGAGTCTGTTGGCACCATGTCTAGCTGACGGGGCTACTCCTTCACACAGGTCAATCAACCTGTTTATAGAAGTAAAAACATTTTTACTTTAGATGGGACACATTTGCTTGGTTATTTTAACACAAATGACTACTGCTCTATCTTTCATCGTTTCAAAATTATTGTATCACTTGGTTTAGTCAAGGTTTTGCCCTGGGTAATTTCTTTTTTAAGACTTCAAGTGAGTTTAAATGCCCTATAATCTTGGTTTAAGCCTTCTTATGGGCTGCACGATATTGAAAAAATATCTGATTTGTATTTTTATGACATATATTGCGATTTGGATTTGTGACTTTGATTTTAAAACCAAGATTCAGTTCACAGCACCTATTAAACCTGCCTGAAAGCATTAACACTTAAAAAAAGATATTAACTGTTAAACCTCCACAAGAATCACATGTCTTTCAGAACATGTTTGTAGAGGTTAAACCTACAAAGGAAGGATTTTTTTTACATTCTTTTATTAAATTGAATGCAATTTTATTTGTATAGCCCTATATCACAACAAAGTTGCCTCAGAGGGCTTTACAGAAAGAGATGTATATAAACAATAAACAAGGTCATTGCAAACAATAAACAAAGTTAATAGACAATCAATAAACATAAACAAAAGGAGCCCCTGTCCTTAGACCCTCCATCGCGGTCAGGAAAAATTGAGGGATCGATACCCAGGACGGACAGGACTGATGGATGAGGTCCTTATGCTAAGAGAGTTCAATGTGTGTTTACGGATGCAGCAGGTTCAGGAGGACATCCAAGTGAATGAGGAGCACTAGAGCAGAGGAGAGTATCCAGATGAATGAGGAGATGCAGCAGGTTTGGTTGGGTGTGGGGGGATCCAGATGAGAACACAAACACAGAGGTGGCTGAGGTCATCACCAGGACATCTAACAGCAGGCAGGCATCTGAAAAAATATCTGCTCCCCCAAGAGGGAGGATATTGCCTACACAACTGCACAGAGGATATTATATTGCCTACAAAACTGCACCCTAACAATGTGTTTTGGACTAGCTCAGGGCCGGTGCCGGTTTGTGTATCTCTCTGCAGCAGATACTAAAGCCTTTCTTCTTTATCTGGGAGAAGAGAAGTGCTCTCTCTGTGGTTTCTTAAGTATGGTCCAGGGCCCCACACAGAGGCTGGAGCCGACTGGACTCAAATCAGATTATCACCTGAATTATAGTGTGTCCTCTGCAAAGGTTTGTGTTATCAGAGAGAGAAGCGGCAAGTCAGCAGTTCAGAGCTTTGTCCTTGTTTGGTTAAAGTTATTGTATAGTTTGTTGTCCCTCTAGGGAACTTTTGTTCTTTGCATTTGACCAATCTGTCTTCATGCCCTTCCTTGTGATACCATGAGTTCTCTCCAGGTCTACTTAAGCTTTCTCCCAGGGATGTGCGATATGGCAATAAGATTGCATTGTGATAGAAATTTATGAAGATCTACTAATCTGGGAAGATGGTTGAATCGTGATACAGTGCATTCATTCATGCTCTGCTGTTCACTGTCATTTTTACTGTAACAATGCCTGTTTTCAAATTAATTTAAAATGGAATAGAAATAGATATACATTGGATTGGATGTACTTTGATTTAAAAAAACAAAACAAAATCAGTGTAATAAAAAAAAAATCTAAATACAAGTCAACTAAAATTGTGGCGAAATATAAATTGTGATGATATATTTAATTTTTTACGATATGCGTAAGTTTTCCTGTAGTGAATGAATACAAATCCTTGATAGGGGCATAATGCAAACAAGTCCTAGGTGACTGGCCAGACCATTTCACAAGCTTCCCATGACAAGTTTACAGAGAAGGACCGTTACGTTGCCCGGATTGGCGTTGCCGGGGCCCCACTCTGGAGCCAGGCCTGGGGTTGGAGTTCACAAGCCATGGGACCCGGCCAGGCTCAGCCCAAAACGGCAATGTGAGCCTGCCTTCCTGTAGGCTCACCACCTGCAGGAACGTCCATGAGGGGCCGGTGCAATGTTGGTTTGGACCCTGGACCAAACTCTGGCAACAAGGACATGGAACGTCACCGCGCTGGGGGCAAGGAGCCTGAGCTCGTGCGGGAGGTTAAGAGGTACCGGCTAGAGATAGTCGGGCTCACCTCCACGCACAGCTTGGGCTCTGGAACTCAGAGCTGCAGCTCACGCGGTTGTGGAGTCAAAAACACGGAACTGGAAGGAGTTCGGTGAGGCCATGGAGGAGGACTATCGTTCAGCCTTGAAGTAATTCTGACAAACCGTCTGACACCTCAGGAGGGGGAAGCAGTGCTCTACCAGCACTGTTTACAGTGTGTGTGGGAAGCTGTTGACATTGTCGGGTGGTGGAAGGAATACTTCGAGGATCTTCTCAATCCCGCGTCTTGTCTTCCACTGAGGAAGCAGAGGCTGAGGACTCTGAGGTGGACTTGCCCATCACCCAAACTGAAGTCACTGAGGTGGTTCGCAAGGTCCTCGGTGGCAAGGCATCGGGGGGTGGATGAGATTCGCCATGAGTACCTCAAGTCTCTGGATATTGAGGGATTGTCTTGGCTGACACGCCTCTGCAACATTGCATGGTGGTCGGGGACAGTACCTCTGGAGTGGCAGACCGGTGTGGTGGTTCCTCTTTTAAGAACGGGGACTGGAGAGTGTGTTCCAACTACAGGGGATCACACTTCTCAGCCTCCCTGGGAAAGTCTATGCCATGGTACTTGATGATCCAGTTTCCGTCCTGGTCGCGGAACACTGGACCAGCTCTATACCCTCCGCAGGGTGCTTGAAAGTTCATGGGAGTTTGCCCAACCAGTCCACATTTGTTTTGTGGATCTGGAGAAGGCATTCGACTGTGACCCTTGTGGTATTCTGTGGGAGCTGCTCCAGGAGTATGGAGTTGGGGGACAGTAAGTCAGACCTGTTTCCAGTGCATGTTGGACTCCAGCAGGGCTGCCCTTTGTCACAGTTCTGTTCATAGTTTTTATAAACAGGGAGTCCTGTTTGCAGATGATGTTGTCCTGTTAGGTTCTTCAAACCAGGATCTTCAGCATGCACTGAGGCGGTTTGCAGCCGTTGTGGTGAAGAAGGAGCTGAGCCAAAAGGTGAAGCTCTCAATTTACCAGTCAATCTACGTTCCTACCCTCACCTATGGTCATGAGCTTTGGGTAATGACTGAAAGGACAAGATCGCGGGTACAAGCGGCCAAAATGAGTTTCCTCCGTAGGGTGGCCAGGCGCTCCCTTAGAGATAGGGTGAGAAGCTCGCTCACTTGGGAGGAGCTCAGAGTAGAGCCGCTGCTCCTTCACATTGATCGGAGCCAGCTGAGGTGGCTCGGACATCTTTTTCGGATGCCCCCTGGGCGGCTCCCTTGGGAGACCCCGGGGAAGATCTAGGACACAATGGAGGGATTATATGTCTCATCTGGCCTGGGAACGCCTTGGAGTCCCCCTGGAAGACCTGGAGGAAGTGTCTGGGGAGTGGGAGGTCTGGGCATCTCTGCTTAGACTGCTGCCTCTGGGACCCGGCCCTAGATAAGCAGAAGATAGATGGACAAATCATTTAACGTACTATCACAAATGAGAAGATAGAACAATACATTTTATTATTGAAGCTGATGGCCGAATTAAATCTTGCCAAGTGCCATGACTGTCGCCCGAGTCGCACATTGGACATATCTGCTTCATATGAATAGGTGGAAAAGGATCAATAAACTATTAATCCACATTCATGACTCTGCCCTTTTGAACAGTTACACAGTTTAAACACACCACCTCAGCCCATTACTGTATTAATATGAGCAGGAGGCTGATAGAAAATCGTTGGTGATCGTAGCGTGACTACTCTGAGTTTCTCTATTGGATTCTATTGGACTCTATGTGATTGTGTTGATTTGGAGACTGCA
>JAVQKC010006270.1:0-52378 GCA_036025475.1 Philypnodon macrostomus
GTAAACAAGTCTCAGCTTTTTGTTTTCTTGTTGTTGTTCTTCAGTATTGTTTTGTACACTTTAGGGAGGTTAAATCTGAGACCACCACCTCTGTTCAGAGAAGGGTTTTCCTTTGTGACCTTTTATCGCGTTCACAGCTAGGATCTGACACGGACGAACACTGACGTGATTCCATAATGTCTAATAATATAATAAAACATAACAGCACAAAATATAATGATTTCATTTCATTATGATAAGCAATCACACCATATCATAAAAGTAATAATTTGTAGGAATAGTCTCAGAGACTGTGACAAGACCAAGTACAACTAGGCCTGTGCTGTCGTCCCCGACAGCAAGGTGTATATCGGCGAAAACAGCCCCATACATCTGCCCCGTACGTCTGCCCCATACGTCTGCTACAACTGTCACCAACGGGCGCCTTAATCACTTTTTTGATTTGTCTGGATGTTTGTGAAAAATGTTTTTGCCAAATTTGGAAAATTCCCTAAAGCTGAATTCTTCTTTCAGTCTATAAGGGGCGCTATAGAGGTAACTGCCATGATATTAGCCAGATGTGTTCAGGGCCGGGGGGTCATTAGATATTTCAGGTTAGAGCATATTTGGGCAAAGTATGTGCACGTTAGAGGCTGTCAAATATACCTGACCTCCCAAATTCAAATCAAAATGGCCGACTTCCTCTTTGTTGTAGGGAGGGGTCATAATAATATTTTATGTTGGGTACACTGTGGAGAATCACTGTACCAAGTTTCATTGCTCTCTGCCAAAGTAAGTGTGTCCATAGGGTCCCATAGGGGTCATAAACATGGGGGCGCTATAGAGGCATTCTTTATTTCACCTCTGTAATGTGCCTATGTACATTAAGTATACAATTGACCTGATCACATTTCGTTTATGTTCAGCAGGATTATTGGCTCAATAAAAGTGCATCAAGGCAATCGTTAGTGAATTATTTAATTGTAATTAATCAAAGATGTACCAAACTCAATCCAGTTCTGCGTCTTCATGATGTACCGGTGTGCAACAGTTGAAAAAGATCCAGCAAAGATTTTTTGAGTTCACAATTTTGGCCCGTAATTAATTAATTACTTAATTAATATTCATCGTAGAAGTACCAAAAGCAATATCATCGTTTCGCCGATATAATTATACTCCATGAATATTATTAACTTCATACAAATGGAATGTACGTTCACATTTTTGCTACCAGCTATTTTGAGTTTTCTTTTTATTTGCACCTGCTGTATTATACAATTGCCTTTTAAACACCAATAGACAGCTTCCACACACCAAGCAGTGATTAGCATTTGATTGCTGTACATTCAAAAAGGTTCATATGACGTCAACCTGGGTTTCCAATGCAGGATACGCGCTCTCTAAAGTGCCATAAACAAACTCACATCAGCAAAGTTGCCATGGATATGGGCCTTTGAGCTTTATTAGTGGCACTGGCCAAAACAAAGCCACTGATTTACATTACATATCCTGGTTACAGCAGTCTTGACTTATATATGGCCTCACAACTTTTCTACATTTTTTCTCACCTGTTTTAGCATTATTTTTAAGTAAGAAAAAGTGACTGTAGCTCTCTTGTTTCCAGGATGTACCAACTAAGCTTGTGGCCAAAGCTGTGCCACTCCCAATGGCAGTAAGAGGGCACTGGTTCCTAAGCCCCCGCACTGAGTACTGTGTTGCTGTGCAGACTGCTGTCCGACAAGCAGATGGAGATTATATGGTGTCTGAATGGAGTCCAGTTATTGAGTTCTGCACTGGGGGTAAGTCCACGAGGTAAAACAATGTAAAGGTCTAGGGGGGCAGGGTAATGAATGTCTGTCCTTTTTGCAGACTATGCCGTTGAGCACCTGCAGCAGCTCCTGGACAAGGCTATGGGCTCTGCTGGGAGACTGCTCAAATTCTCTGTGTTTTACCGCAATCAGCACCCAGAGTACTTCAGCCATGTCAGGTCAGCATTTTAGTCCTGCCTCCCTATTGTATATAAACATAAACAGCACCTAATAGAATATTACTACTGTGCGGTTTTCAGAAAGCTCTGTGATGGACTCATGTGCCCAGCTCTTAAAGACTGCAGTGGAAGTCATGGCTCTCCGGTAAACGGCAAACTGAATGGAGTCTTCTTCAGCTGCAACACTGAGTTTGACACAGGCCTTCCTCCAAAAGACTCACCTTATGGCCCTCTGCGTTTCCAGATCCCAGCGGGACATCTGCTCAATCACAACACAAGTCTTTATTTTGCAGACTTTTATTGTATGTACACAGCCTATCATTATGTAGTGTTAGTGCTGGCCCCCGTTGGCTCAGAGGGAGATACCTTTTGTCGAACCCGGCTCCCCATGCTGGACTTGGCCTCCAACCCATTTCTGACATATACTGCCCCGCAGAGGCCAGGGGAGGAGCCGCTGTTCTGCCACGCCAGTGATGTTATTCTAGAGGTGCTTTATACTGAGCCGGTTCATTTGGACCATGGGACTGTGGAGCAGATCAGTGGGCACCAGCTCATGAGTCTGACCACGGCCAATGCCAAGAAAGACCCCAGCTGCAAAGTGTGCAATATCAATGTGGGACGCTGAAGTCACTTTTACAAAGTGCTTTAGTCAAGAGTCAGGATAAGGATGGGAAAAACCCTGCATTTCTAGGCCACAGGTGATAGATACCTGATGATGTTGGTCTAGGTTTACATTACTTTTTTATAACCTTATGTTTGCAATAGTGGTACACGTATCAACATAACCTTTTGTTAAGAATCTTTCTCTATGCTCCCTGTAACTAAGGCTTTCTGAATAAGAAAGAGGGTAATTGGAAAGAGGATCACAGCCAGTATCTATTATTAGTGTCTCATCTGCTATGGTGTTGTTTGTCCTGTCACTGACCTAAACCTCAGATCAGAGTGACCCCCTCCCGTCATATTTAACTCAGTGAGAGGTGACACAGGACCACCATTTTATTATTGTCCTTGACCAAAGGTCATCAAAAGGGTACTATGTAAAAAAATATTCATTTATTAGACATTTTAAAGATATACAGATGTAGTAATACAACTCAGGCCTTTGGCTAGTTGGCCTGACAGAGATGTGAGTTTACACACACAACAATGCTGTAGTTCTGTCCATTGTTATTGTCCCAAAAAGGCTGGCTATGCCCACTGGGTAAATAACTCAAACAAAACTCTATCTTCCTTTTAGCATCAAGAACTTTGGGAACTGGTACGTCAAACTCAAAGATGTCTGTCTGTGGCCCTCCAAAGCGCTTTGGCACATATGTACAGGGCACATCTCTGAAACTGTGCCAGGAGTCAAAAGTGATGCGAATATGCACCTCTTTCTGAAAGCCCATGTTTTTGACCCGGAGTGTTCCATGAACGGCCTGTTCAGTGATGCTGCAGTTTTCCAGGATAACCATGCTTTTTTCCAGTTTGGCTCGGAATGCCTGAAAATCTGCAGAGGGCTGAGGGAAGCCCAGTTTGAGCTGTGTCCCGGGACAACAGGTGCTCACAGTGCAACTGTAACTGTCCTCTGTTACCTGTCCAAGACTCTGGAGGGATGGTAGGATGGTCAGGTCTGAGTGCTCTTCCTCAACTGAAAACATTCGCACATTTGTCAGAGACAAACCCTTGGAATCAGCGAAAACCACTCGTTTGTTCTTGATTGGGATTGCATTGATTTCTTCATCGTCATCAAACTCATCCCAGAAGGACAAGTATGTTTGGTTTAAGGTGTTGGAGGACACTGGAGGCCGGATGCAGGGGCGCTGTGGCTTCAGGATGGGGACCCACACATGAGGACACAGCTGTTTACGCTGGTTTAGACACAGACGAACCGCAATCTCCAACAGTCCAGTGGAGTGGGCCACAGAGGTGAAACCAACCGCTGGCACAACACTGGTAGCACAAAAACATATAAATACATGATAAGACAGTTTAGTCAAGTCTGTTTGAAAGAAGAAAAAAACATTTACATGTTTACATTAACTTTAATGGTGCTTTAAAAATAGCTTAGCATAGATATTAAACTATTTAAAAGTTGACCTTGTGCTGGACATCTCCATCTTGATAGCCCGGATTTAAACTGGATATACAAAACACATGTATTACTCCCATTCATTTTGCACATTAAACATTCTAGTTAAAAGTACAATGGAATAAATCATTTTCAACTTTACCTACAAAGGAACATTGAGTGTTAGAGGTCCCAGTCATGCCCCCCAGAAAATATAGCACATTATCCTATTTATACTACCTCAGCTCAGCTATCACCATGTAGACTCCACCCTCTCTGCTCCTTGGACCAATCAGCTGCATACTGTATTACTGTGTTGTATTCATGTTTTTGACCAACTTTACAATAAGTAATTTATAATAATCACAATGTTATAAAATGTTGCTGTGTTTTTATTTTGTTGAAAATATTTGAACATTCTCGAAAGAGTTTAGTGCACAGCGTCCTGGTGATCTCTGGTGGTTGGCTGGTATCTTTAGGGTATCAGTCTGTGGTATGTGTGACACTAGTGAAGGCTGTATTACAAACAACTCTGGGCAGAGCAACTTCCCAACTAAGGGTGCTATTCACACGTATACAATATAATGTTACAGGCCATAAAACACATGTGCATATTGAGATAAAGCTCAAGTCAAGTACAAATGTGCCAACCAGTAGCTACAATATGACCAAACAGAAATGTGGGTGTGCAACCATAAAACATGCATTACAATGAATTCAATAAAGCAATAGCTGGGAACACGCTTATGAAATGTATTTATTTTTACTTTTCCCCCCCACTTTACTACTGTCTACTACACAAACTACTGTCTGTTTTTATGTGTTTTTATCATCGGTACCAGTTGCCAAGTCTGATTGTAGTCGTACATTTCATTTTAGCTATGATTTAGCAGTGGGAATAACAAATTGCTCTTAGGCCGTATTAGTTCCAATTATGTAGTAATTTGTGATGGCTAACAACAGGCACTGATTTCTCCCTCTCAAACTCTTATATAACCGAGCCATTAAAACAATCATGTCTCAGAAGTGGTTCTATATTAGGAACTACACAAAAACACACACTGCCTCAAAAGACAATGTGTTAAAGGCTTAACAATGACAAGTACACAGATCTCCAAAAACCTTTATCTTAAAAGGGCACAATACAATAGTTATTTTACACAATAGGAAAACATCACACGTGCACACAAACATGTGCACCTTCAAAAGTCCACTGTTGCCAAGTGCTCAAATTACACCCACAGCCATGCTTCAGGGAGGTGCAATAATGTGGTCTGAAAATACAGGTCATCTGTGTAAACTGCAAACACTAGTTTGTTTATGAGCAGTCGTCCCAGTTAATCACAAGCGTTGTGGCTGGCATCTCACATTAGTGCACAATCCTGACAACTGTGACTGTGATATGTCGTCCTTTATTATAAATGATGGTACAAAAATAGATGACTCTGATGGATCTTCTTTTAATCTCCTAAATCCAAAACATCTTTGCAAGTCCACCTGCAAAAAAGCATCAGTCTGTTGTGGTTCATTATGGGTTGCCTGGAGATTAAAAACACAAGTAGTAGCTCAAAATAAATGTGCAAAGTGGTTATATAAGATATGCAGAAATGAATTACCAGATGCATAATCCGTGGCTTAATCGGCCAATATGACAGGGTCAAACATTGTGTTACTTACCCCTGGAGCTAAATTAACTGAACAGCTCCACTGGAAACGAGTGGCGCTATAGTTCGATAGCGCATCAGATGCTGAGAGCCCTCTTCAAGATCCACAACGTATTCTCTAATAGACAAAACCAAGGTTTTAACACCTTTTCTATCAAAATATACACGGCATGGCAAAAAAAACACTTATAACATTCATATTTTGTTGGACCACCTTTAGTTTTGATTACGGCGCACATTCACTGTGGCATTGTTTTGATAAGCTTCTACAATGTCACAAGATTTATTTACGTCCAATTTCTCACCAAGATGTTGTATTGATTATGGGAGAGTCATACTACCTTCTCCAGCACACCCCAAAGATTCTCAATGGGGTTATTGTCTAGACTCTGTGGAGCCCAATCCATGTGTGAAAATTATATTTCATGCCTCCTGAGCCACTCTTTCACAAATTGAGCCTGATGAATCCTGGCATTGTCATCTCAGAATATGCCTGTGCCATCAGGGAAGAAAAAAAATCTACTGATGGAATAACTCTGTCATTCAGTATATTCAGGTAGTCAGCTGACCTCAGCTGACACATAATGTTGCTGAACCTTGACCTGAACAACTGCAGGAGGCTCTTACCCATTTGCTTAGATAAATCCAGGTGGTGACTTTTCTTTGGCCAGACAGTAACATGCTAACAATACTGTAAAAATAAAACACTGACACCTAGTGGACATTGACAGCAACAACAGATCAACTCACCTCTGATCGTCTGTTTCAGGTTCGACCAAGATGTTTTCCTGCTTCTCTTTTACTCTCAAAAACACAAAAGAGTCCAAGCAAGGCTCAGGAACTAAAACATCACAGAGATAAAAGTACTAAATAGTATTACATTACTGCAAACAAATGAAGACTGAGAAAACATACCTGCTTTAAGCATATCAACTGTCTGCAGGTTCGGGGGCATGCGCTTCAGAGCCACGGCCTTTAGGAATGTCTCTGTATTTGCATAGTATCTAGGTAACACAAAGTAAAACCATAAAACATTTGAACACACTTCTAGTTTTATTTCAGTGTTTGTCTTACTCTTTGGCAAAGGCAAACTCTTCTGGTGAAAGCCACGACGGGTCACCCATTTCTCTGGACTTTTCTTTTTCCAGTACATGGGGAAAAAACTTCTCTATCTACAATGAGACCACAATATGTAGTAAAGAAACACTATTAATTGAGAAATAAAAATAAGATAAAGAGTGGAACCTTCTGCAGACGAGAACGCAGGTAGCTGCTGAGGACATATCGTATCCGGTCTATCTCCATGCGGTGGATGCTGGCTTTGGAATCACCTTTTTTTACACGCTGCAAGTTGGCTTCCTGTTGGAGACATGTTATTATAGCTAATGCTGTTACAGTGTGTTATTAAGTGTATTGATAATACTATTTATCTACTTTCATTGCTAGACAGTATATAAGCGTCATCTTAAAAACAAGAGAATGTTTGTTTATCTTTGATTTATAATGGCTGGTGCAGAGTAGATACTGTAGTCCTATGATATTATTGTAAAGTCTAGTCAATTCAATACTATATTAGGATAATGCCCTAATGTCCATAATACAAGCGCACATAATAGTTAATTGTATATAAAACAGTATTGAAACAGAACAGAAAGAATATCACCAATAACATATAAGTCAAACACAGTAATAATTTGGATTAACTCGATGAATATGATGAAGCTGCACGAGACCATGTGAGTGAGCTGCTCCATCACACACTCCACCACTTCGGACTTGTTTTCCAGGAGCTCCGGGGAGAACTTCTCATTGAGCCAAGCCTTGGAGAAACACGAAGAAACACGGCTTCAATATTTACACATATTTACATCCTCACAGAATTCCTATTAAGAAAGTCTCACCTCTTCCAGTTTTGCGATGAGCTCCGCTGGAGTCATGACATCCTCGTGGCTGTCATCTTGGTTGATGTCGCTGCCGTCTTCAGACAAAGCGTCCGCCATATTTCCTCTCACCAAAATATCTTTAGGCTTCTTTCACTGAATGAAAAAATATAGATTTGCACGGCATGCTATTAACTGCACACTTCGCTCGGCTCGCTTTGTTTACTTCCTCTTCTATTCGCGCCACAAAACAAACTCTCGCGAGATAACACGAGTATTTTGCCCCAGTGAGGTATGCGCATACGAAGATGAAGTGTTTGTAGAGTAATGTTGTATACGCCACATGCATGTTTTTTTTTTTGGGGAGGAATGTCTAAAAATGCTAGTTTGTGACATACCATTGACCAAATAAACATGCATTTTACCGTATTTTTTCCTGACGTAAAATAATTCATATTCTAGCGAGCAGGGACTAACATATTGCATACTGGACCTGTGTGAATGATATGTATTAATTATTCATCTATGGTAAGTCTAGCTGGTCCCCTTGTGTCAGGTGTAACAGAAGGCCATCATTTGCTTCACTGCCACCAGATGGCTTTCTTCAAACACAATTTTCTTCCTTCCTCCCCTTCACTTCTCCTCCCCAATATTACATCCTATCAAGTAAGTATTAGTTATTGAATGCCTGTATTACCAGTCTGCTTGTATCAATTTAATAACTTAAGTACAGTCTAGTGTATTTGAATTATATAAACAAAGGGCAATTATATGGGCTTCAGCATCTTCATTAAAGACAATAATAAACAGTGCAATAAAGTCTATTTTTTGGGGTATAAATGTGCAAGGGAGTAAAACAATGATGAATGTGAGAGGCACAATACAAGACTTTTATTATTATTTACACTGTTTCACTTTAAGTACAGTTTCCTGTCTCTTGTGTTCCATACTATTTTATGAGATATGCTGATGACTGTTTTTTTTTTTTTTTTATTTAAACTGATCAAAAACTACTGTCAAGGATACATCAATGTCTCAAGGCTTGTGTGGGTAAATGGGCATCACATTTGGTAGGGTATATCCAGGATGTGATATGGAATATGGGTATGGATAACCCACTGGACCAATGATGGCAGGATGGGCTGGACTCAAAGGGACGTTGCGATACATCAGTTGAGTGTGAGGTAGTCTCATCCTGTTTGGGAGATATGAAGGGTAGAATGGAGGCTGATGCCGGATGTCTCGGCCTGATTTTTCATAACTGGACACAACACATGACACAGGCAGGTTATGCACAAGATTATGTTGAGACAACGGTCCTTTAGACAGCCTTGGACGTAAATTGTCCCATTTGTCAGTCTGATACACCCTCTGAGCTGCTGTCTTTTTCACACATGTAAATGAGTTATCCTGTTGTGCTTGTCTTGAAGGGTGCATTTTATAACCCAGTCGAATTGGAGCGGGCCTCAAAAGTTGCACAGTTTTTGGAACAACTTTTGTGAAACTAGAGGTAGATGCAGGAGCCAAGTCAGATTTCACAGGTAAAGATGATGTGTGAAAAGGAGAAATGAAATGTGTCCCTGTGTAAACTGGCTGCCAGGGACTGTGTTTAATGTGTTCTTTTGTGAAATCTCCAGTCGATGGCTGTGAACTAAACTCACTCCTTTGTCCTGCAGTCTCTTTAGACACCCGACTCTCATTGTCCTCACTACATATACTTTTGACACTGCAACGGGTTTGTTGTAAATCTAAACCCTGTGAGGGTTTTTCTGGGTGTATTGTCGAACTATCGTCCGAAGAAACAGACAGAGGAGAAGGGCTCCGGGATGAAGAGGAGGAAAGTGGTTGTGGAGATCCATCAGACGAGGCTCGAGCTGGAGACTGAGAGCAGAGGATCACAGAGGGCCGTGTGTTTTCCTCGTCCTGCGGCAGCTTCAGAGTGGCTTGTGCTGTACGCTTCTTTTTCTCGAGCGGAGACATCCCTGCTCCTGCAACAGGAGGGACCTGAGCCATCCAGGGGAGTGAGTTTTGGACCGGTACAGCATATACGGCTGTGCATAGATCAGTGTTTGGTTTAGAGCAGTCCAGCTGTTTGTCAGAGGGTGCAGTCCACAAAGAAGAGAGAGGGTTCAACGTGGCTTCATTTATCTGGATCATTAACTGCAATATAATACAAATATTAGTTACTTTGCACACACACAAAGTTGTGTTTACACAATGTGTATGCTACTGAAAACTTGAACAGATAGCAACATGTGTTTATACTGTATCTAACAAATACTTCACCTCAGAGTCCATGTCTCTGTGACTTCTCTTCTTTTTCCCATCAGCTTTCTCGAGCTTCCCGTCCAGGCTCCTCTTATAAGGCTTTCGTGGTTTACTTGGAGGCAGAGGTTTGTCCTCCTCACCTTTTATGTGTCTCTCATAAGGAAGGACCAGTCTAAACACACAACATATTACAGTCACTTTCAAAATAAAAAGACAAAGCACAACACTGGGCAGAATGGGGCTTACCGTTCATAATGTTTGCGAGTGCAGGTCGCTGCACTGGTGCTGCCCGGACTCCCCCCGAGTTCATCATATACTCTCTTCCAAAGACGTCTTGCTGTGACCTGTTAATATAAACAGCATTATACATTGTTTTAATGGAGCTGTTCACTTACTATATATTGTTAGTTGTTACTCATGTATTTCCAATAAATGCCATATAACAGGACATGCACTCACTGAAACATAGCCCCCAAGTTTCTCCACAGACTTGTAGATCCTCCAAAGGTTGACTGTGAATATAATTAAGAGCCATGTCATTTTTAAATGAAAATGCATTTGGATGTTGGCAACATTCAATAACTTAAACTCACTTTGTTTGAAGCCTAGATGTGGGATCCTCTCTATAGGCGTCCCTCTGACCTTCATATAAGAGTGCAGGCCAGAGATGAAGGACTTTTCTTCCATTTTAGGATTAGGTCTGGTCTCTTCCTCACATTCATTTGACGAGTCGTGAATCTCAATCACAGAAACAGAGGCCTAGTAGAGGCAACAATGAACACAATATGAGCAAACTTAACCAAAATAATATCTTATAAAATAGAGTCTTTACAGACACAGATGTCAAAACACTCACTCTCTCACACACACACACACACACACACACACACCCACACACACACACACACACACACACTGTTTACCAATTTATAAAATACATACATCTTCTATAAAAGCTGCATAAGCCATTTTGGCTCCAACATTTCTCCAATACTTCTGGCATTGACTAAATCCCATGTTCACAGATAGGCCTTTTTATTTGTTACTGAGAAGGAATATTAGTGTGGTATTTTGGTAATAACAAGTACTCATCTGAAGCTTACATTAGTGTATATACATGTATAAATGTTGGCCCAAATTACACTTACACCCCTTAGCATCAGATTTGACCTGCTGGTAATATATATACTTATTTTACTAAACTCTATAATAAACAGGGAAGTCAGAAGTCACAATCTTGTGCTATCTCATGGGACACAAAAGTTGAATTGAAACATAATAGAGGGTAGGTCTTCACCGCTACTTTCGATAGATAACCACTGTGCATCCTGTCTGCAGGGAAAGCAGCACGGTTGTGAGGTTTTTGGTCTCGAGCTGACTGTCACAGGTATCACAAGTGTCAAAGACAGGTGTTATAAGCAACAGTACAATCACTGTATGTATGGTGTTCAGCAGATTGGAACAAAAGTGTCACTGTGGTTCAGCAGAAGGCAGTTGAAGTTACTGCACTATTCAATTTTAATTCTTGATATGTTATATACAATATTTTTTTATATGTAGAATGTCAATTGCGCAATATTATCTATGTGTCATCCAGCTCGATACAGTTCTTTCTAAATCTGTGGGAAAGCATTGACAATATTTCTGCCCACATAGTGAAATCTGTGAAGTTTTATAACACCAGCCTAATTTCAGTAGACCGGGCTTTGTATTATTAGATGTAGTGGTATTATATTGAATCAGCACGTGTCAGGCCGTGCTTTAAAACAGATCCGAGGTGGTTTCATATTGAATTTAGTTCCTCTTTGTGGTTCCTAGTTCTGAGAATCAAGTGAGTAATAGTGAAGGTGCAGGCCTCTCACCAAAGACCAACAGTTCACAGTGCTGCCACAGCAACACTCAAGACCCATATTCATCATTTAGTGGTACAGATGAGATACAGAAATGTGTTGAGTGAGAAATGAAAGCTCAGAGTGAAGTTAATGTCAAAGAATCCACACATAATTTCACCTGTATCTGACCTAATAATGCCTGGAAAATAGAGCTTGAGAAGTTTAACCAATTAACAGTGGAAACATGACTTACTGCAAAAGTAGCCCCTCTGATGCAGGCTACACTTAATAGATACTCACTTTCTCTTGTATGAAAACATTTGATGAATTTGATGATTTTACATGGTCACGCTGCACCAATGAAATTACATTAATGCATTTTTTCTCTGAAGGTTTTCAAATAAAGCCCCCTACACCAGATACAATATTTAAGTTTCCATTTGATGAAGGATGTCTGGAAAAGCCCGTGGGAGGTGACGTTGATGTCAATGGCTGGATATGCGACTCTCACTATGATTGTGAACTGATGCTATCGACAGCTCCATCCACCACAGAAACCACCGGGCTTTCAACTCTCATCATCTCTGGAAATTTGATGAGCTAAATTGCGTTTTTCGTATTGTACCTTTTGATATCGGTTACCAGAACAGCACACACTTCACAATATTGCACCACACTAAGCAACACCTGCAGATTTTTTCTCCTTTGAATTTAAGAGCACAGGCCTTCACTCTTACTCATCCGAGGCACAGAGATAAAAAGAAAAAAAAAAAAAAAAAGGAGGTTTTAGGAATCAGCATTTTGTTTAAAGTCACTAAAAAAGGGGAAGTGAAAAACAACACTTGACTTGCTCCGAAGACTCATACCAGTAACTGTAACTGATGAAAACTGTTGCTAGAAATTTGACCATTTCTCAGCAGTATTGGGTTAGTACCTGGCAAATTGTGTTGTCCATATTGTCGCCAGCTTCTGGTGTGAGTTGTTGCGGCGGAGTTTCATTCACCTCCTCTTCAGCTTTAAACATTCATTAAAAAATACAAAATAAATACAAAAAAAAAAAAAATCATAATTCAATTTCATTCAAATGTACCACTTATATGAAATATGAAGGTTTAATTGTTTACAATATGAAACATGTTAGTCAAAATCACTTCCTCAGTTTTGGGGGATTTCTGTGCATTTTAATGGTACAATTAAGGGAAATTTGACAAGTGTAATGTAAACTGTCTGATATAAAACCAGTGTGCAAAACCACTTCCTGCTCAAGAACGGCTTCAATCCAGCACTGTGATACTGTAACACAATATTCAGTTGTACAATAGTAGGCCTATTAATATTTGGATTCAAAGACTATTATGTATGATATTACTACAATGCTTTACAAAATGTGCTAAATCAACAACTATAACGGATGTTTGTCATTTCTCTGACTTTATATAACAGTCACATTATTGGTGTTAAGAACCAATATACTGTACTTCTGCTTTCTGTCAACTCGGTGTTGTTACCAAATATTGTGATTAACTGTATTTTACTTTGAAATACATTTTAAACGCTGGACATATTGTAGTAAATCAAAAAATAAACATCTTAACACAAGAATAAACATTTTTAGTTCTTTTTTGTTCTTAAAAAAAAGTCCTGAATAAATGTCAGTCCCTGTATATATTCATATTAAAAATGAGCATTAAGATTAGGTGATTCTTACCCATTTCTCAGTGCTTAAATTTGAGCCTCTTGCTTCACGGAAGATATGTTGAACCTTGAACTGTATTCTTCATTGACTGTCCTCTTCAGACTGACACCACCAAACAGGAAGCTGTCTCCACAACAAGTTTCATTGGTCGCACCACACACATCAGTCTGGGAGGTCTTCCTTTAACATTGTTCTCTCAAAGCTCATTGGTTAAAAATAAAATTATATATAGAGAAAAACATCAATGATTTGAATGTCTTTAAATTTCTTAATTTGGGGGAAATGAGAGAAACATCAACTGTTGATTGAACACACATTGGTCATAGTGCATAATGCACTGCAAATACATTTTAATATTTATTTTCACATTGTTATATTTAAGGAAGTAGTGCTTCACTACTTCTTCAAAGACTATGCTTTGTCTCTGTTTTAGGTCCAAATAAAAATCCAGGATCATGAGGAAGCTACACAGCAATGTCCTAAATAAGGGCCAGGCTGGTTCATCAGAAAAACGGTCAGCTGTTTTTGTGTGGAACTGTTACATGAGTCAAAGGGAGTTGTCTGAAGAAGTTCCTTATACTATGAACTTGAATACTTAATATTGCAACCAGGGCCATAAATGAAAACCCCTGTGACCATTATAAACTGAAACATGCATATATTTAGACCTTATTCAGACCTGGTTTAGTCCTAATTAGTCCTGGTTAAGACCTGATTAGTCCTGATTCAAACCTGGTTTAGTCCTTAATAGTCCTGGTTAAGACTGGATTAGTCCTGATTCAGACCTGGTTTAGGTTTTATTAGTCCTGGTTAAGACTGGATTAGTCCTGGGTATGAGTTGAATTAGTGCAGGTTTATTTCTGGTGTAGGCTTGATCCTGCTTTTATCCTTGTTTATTCTTTTGTCTATGTGACTTTCATAGACTTTTTAATCCCAATATTATAAATAATATTTAGCTGAGATTAGTGCAAACGTGAGCTATTGCCTTGATATCTGTCCTTAAATTACATTTTTTGCAGTATAAGCCTATAACAATAAGGAACAGCATGAAGTTTGGTAAACAAATACATTTGTCAAATCTTAAGTAAAAACAATTTGACATTTGAAAATGATTAAAATCTAAAAGGTCAGAAAAACTTTAAATCTTCCAACTGTTCTGTTTTTACATGAACATGCCTCACACTCATCTGTGTGCGAAATAGTGCCAAATGTAGGTGTCTATAATGAGATACACATGAACATTAATTCCACCGAAATTTGAGGTTCTGCTCAAAAACATCAGTTGTGAGAAAATTTTGAAAATCCCCAGCGATTCATTTCACACTTTCACTGACAAACATGTGAAGATGAGGGGAGGGACGTATTACAGTGAAGACTTGTACACAGTCCTACTAAAATGCTGTGATGGCGGTTTGAGTTGGCTATTGAGGGGCCCTTTAACCATATAAAGATTGTATTTTTTTTACATTTTAAGAAGTCTCAATCAAGATGAAAGTCAAGCACTAGCTCTCACGGTGTCAAGCTAAGTACAAAGAACATAATAGGCTCTTCATGTGAAATTGAAACCCAGTCATTTGAATTCCCCAGGAGCACTGTAGTTTCTTTCTGTAACTGCTTTAATAAGACATAGATTCATAGTGTTTTTTATTGAATTTTATTATGAAGAAATGTTGGCGCATTACATTATAACCTGAAAACAAATCGATAATGCAGAAATACATGATGCCCCTTTTATTTTTTCTCAACTCAAGGAAAATCAACACACATTTCAGATTCAAAAGGTTTGCATAAATGCTGCTGTTACACTTTTCTAATGTTTTCTTAATAAAATATCACCAGAGGGTTTCACTGCATTGTCTACTTTCTCTATGGCACCACAATAGATTAAACTCAACCTCAAACCAGCGAGATTAACAAACAAACACCCTTTCCCTTGTTCTTGAGATCTTAAATACAGTGTGTTTTTGAAATGATTTGGTATAAATAGAAAACCATTATAGTCACAGTAATAGGCGTGTTACACTCTGCTAAAATCAATCGCTCAGTGCACATCAAACACAAACGTATATATTTTTTTCAGATCATGGTTTGAAATTCACACAGGATTCAGGTTCAATCACAGACAAACAAAAGTTCAATTCAGTCTTCCGGTAAATAAAGGCAAAAAAACAAGGCAAAAGATTATACTGCAGCTGGTACCACTATCTTTGATATTTCCTGAAATGGATAAGAACAATTGCTACAAGCAATAATAATAAAATTACCCCAAATGACTTTTTAAGGAATGTGTGAAATGCTCATAAAACAATTATGAAAGCTGATACTGAATCACATTTAAAATATATTTTTCAGGTAGGTAGATGGGAGTTTTGGTCAACCTACATAAGGGTCATTCACAAGGCCTTCAACTATACCACCAACTGGTTACAACATGGAACGTTAAGGGAATCTTTTCTCAAAATAAAGATTTGTGCAATTCCTTCTGGCCCCACAATTACCATTTATTTATTACTGGCCCATTTTCTCTATTTTAAAAGATTGATACGCTCTTTTTAACTTTAAAGACTGGCCCTGTAGTACTGCAGGGGTCCACTCTAGGGCCATCCTTGTTACTATTTTGAAGGGAAAGGGGTGTTGGCGTGGCAGGGAACTAGATAAGCTCAACGTAATTGGCTGGGAACATTCCAAAGTGACCATCTGGACTGTATCCTCGCCACCAGCCCTCGTCGATCATCTCGATACCGGTGATGATCTCGTCTGGGTCGAAGGAAATCTCAGTATCATCGGCTAAATAACAAAAAAGGGTAATCAAAATAGAGGAGTGGTTCTCAAGCTATGGCACAGGTACTATAAGTGTCTCGTTCTAGTTTTTTTTGCAGTTTTTAATTTGATTGACGTGTTCTCGTCTTGGTTTTTGGGCAAAGTTTAACCCTGGTTTTGACTCTTATGATCATGTGTCTGAGTGTGCCGTTACTAACGTCCCCTACTGCTAAGAAGAGGTTGGAATTTAAGTCTAACATATAGTAATGGAATAGTGAGCATCAGTGGCATGACTATATTAAGTGCATTCTTTAAGTGTGCCTGTGTGATTAAGCTTTAGTGTGCAAACAGTAGCACCCACACCCATTGTTGCCGACACCTGGGTTAGACTATATTCAGACCTGGTTTTAGACCTGGTGTAGTCCCTGTGTAGTTCTTATGTACTAATGCATTTGTTTCTGCATTTATCCCCATTTTCTTTCAAGGTTTAGAACAGGGTTAGTCCTGATTTAGACTTATTTTAAGAGTGTTTTTTTTAATGTGGTACTTTTTGAGAACTGAATAATATTGCATTGACACAAATATGATATGAAACCCACCAGCCTGATAGTCGTACAAGGCACGTGCACAAATGCCTCTTTCTGATGTCTCTTCAGGGGTCACGTCACACACGTTGTTCTCCTCCTTTGTGACAATGAAGAGTGTATTTTTTAGCTTTTTTTTTAAAAATGATATTACAGACTACATTTTACAGCCGAGTGTACAAACCTGAGCTGGTTCTTCATACACCTCCTCCTGAACATATGAGTTAGCAGCCACTGGTTCTGTGAAAAGAGTAGTGTAAAGCTGAGGATGTAAAAATGGTATATTACCAGTAGGTGGCACTACAGCTATTTGATTGTATGAGTTAGTCCAGACAATGAAAGGAGCAAATGTGATGAATTTGGGGAACTAAACATTTTAGTAATATAGTAGCCTGTTACATGGGTTCAGATTCACTTTGGAGCCATTTTGATTCTGTATTTAATTTATCAATGTTAAGTCAAATAGACCACAGAGGAGCCTGCAGGGGTGTCCAAACTTTTTGTAATGTTTAATATTTATCCAGGCTTGGCACTGGCACATAGTATAGATGAAAATTTTCAGTGCTCTAACAACTACCAATTTCCATTTAGTGTTCTTCAATGCTGCATATTTTCTGCTAAAAAAATGCAATATCGAGAGTGTCATGTGAAGCTGTACACTTGAGAATAAAGCCATAGTTTGGACATCCCTTCTGTGTTGTGTCAAAAAGGCCCAACCTTTCTTTTCCTCTTCGGGGGTCTCCTCCTTCTGCTCCTCATACTCACACCTGGACTGTCCATCTTCCACTTCAGGCTCTTAACACCCAAAAACACAAGCATAGACATGCATAGACACACAACACACTCCACAAGTCCACACAGGTGAAAATCTACCACCATGACTGCACTTTTAGACATGACTAGGGAAAAACCAAAAAAAAAAAAAGTTACTGAAGAACAAAGAACACTGAATAGTAGGGACGTCACGATGCACTCAAGCCATAAATCAAATTGTTTTTATTGGAAGATTCATATTTTTGTCCTTTATCAAACTGTACCAGTCTTCTGTCTTAATAACAGAACTTAACATCAAGTTAAATTAATAATTATACAAGATATGAAAATAATCACAAATCCTTGTATTTGTGCATTTTCATACTGTGCGTTCAGGAGTTTGTTTACAGGCCCTTGCAAATCAATTCATTTACATCGATTGATATTTTAACCAGTTGGAATTACAATGCATCGTTACTTCCCTACTGTATGGAAGGATGGCTGGCATGAATGGTGGCAAACTAGAGCTGGGCGATATACCATAGGATAGACGATAGGGATTTTCCAGTGATGCCAGGGGATTAATGGATTTATAGGTTTTAATACCACCTCCACACCCCCACCCCCACCCCCACCCAATGTGACATAACATTTTAAGATAAAACAATTAGGATTAGTAATATATTTCTAATTCTAGTAGTATTTGTTTACAGTTTGACCAAAGCTATATTACCACTGAGTACAATATTGATACAGAACTATATTGAGGATATTTTAAAAAAATGATTCATCTAAAATATTAGTCATATTGCCCAGCCCTATTACAAACAAGTCATATTACTACAGATAGTACAGTGTTGAGTAGTGTTTGTGTGTGCGGCTCACACCTGCGGCCCGGACAGGAGAAGCGGAGCTTGCCGACACAGGAGAAGCTTGGCGCTGTGGTGAGCTTGGCTGCTCTGTCTCACATACTTGTTTAGACAGAAAAGGGCTTTGCAGACGCCCTATTAAAGAGACACATAGCCCCAAAAGCATGCATGGCGGATGAGACAGAAGACATCATTCAAAAAGACACCGTTATGGAGAGACATGATCAGACAATGAGACACACAGTTAAAGTCTAAAGCCAAGAGATTAGAAAGGTAGAGAGGGCTGGCGGGGGCAGCAGAAGCGTTACCTGGCTGGGGGCTGGCGGGGGCAGCAGATGGGACATCGGAGTCACTTGGAGTTATTCCCCGTTCTCTCTGCTTAAACATCTCTCTAGGATTTACAGCACGCTGTGAAACGAGAGAGGCTGCCTCCTGTAAGAGACCAGTCAGAATGACCAGAAATGTATGAGTATAACTGGTTAATAGGGAAAATAAAAGATGTTTTCCAGCAATCTGAGCTTTGAAATAGATAGATCAGGTAAGATTAGCAGGAAGGAAGGAATAAATAGTGAAAGTCGAGCCTGAAGGCAGCACATGAAAAGGGGAACTCACATTGGCCTTTTCCACAGATTCACCTCTCCTCGCTGCTTTTCTTTGGGTTTCCTCTTTTTGTTCCTGCTCATCCTAATATTATTTCAAACAAAAATATTACAATATTTGTCTGTACACGAGCCGTCCCAAAAAACACTCAATAGACCATTTACGTATTGGACAAAACGTTAGGGAGCAACAAGAGTGACGTGGATACAGTCACTCGACTTACCCAACGCTGCTTTTCCTGCTCTTTACTCTCTGCCTCCAGTTGTTGTTGGTATTTTCTATCAATAATATAAAACATAACAATTGTATGTAAAAACCAATATGCATATCCTTTATAGTATTAAGTCGCTGTTTACTTTTGTTGCTCGATTTGTGCCGCCTTCTCTTTGTCCCGTTTCTCCCTCAGTACTGCCTCTTTGGCTTCTCGATCTTTCCTCTCGTTCTCCAGGTGCTGACGCTCCTCATTGGCCTTACGGCGCTCCTCTTGGCGACGTTTCTCCTCTTCTTTCTGAATTTCATGTCAATAAAAACGTTGTAAAAGTGAGTTTTCTTCGTCTAAACATTCCTATAGATTACACTTTTAGATGTCTCGTATACATTTTAACAGTAACTTACTTTATTATTTTATAGCGCCTTATATCGCTTCATTGTAGCGATGGTGGATCAACAAAATAAAAATGAATAAACCATTAGAGCTTACCTCAGCCTGTGCCCAGAAGTTGTCTTTGTTGGTCTTTTTGATTTCTGACATAGCGTTAGTCTTCTGGTACACTGAGCCCTTTTTAAAGGATATAAAAAGTACAATACTAGTACCATCGTTTTAAAATGTGATGAGGTCATTATGCTTAGGCTTGTGACGGTTATCAAACTGACTAATAACACAGTACTTACCACAGGACCTTGGGGACCACTGTCTGTGAATCGGTTTGAGGTTTCTTTGTGAAAACTGTAGTTCGCCCCTGATGCTTTGGCAACCTTCTCCATGATTACTTCTGGCTCCACATCCTCATCTGCTCTGGCATTTATTGTGACATGAGCTCCCTGAGTTGGAATAATACACATGTTCATACAAATTTCAATGATAAAACTACTATTTAACAACAATCACTTTACATAATATGTTTACTGCTGCTTCACTATTTGAATGTATCATGTATGTCACTACCTCACTGTCAATGCTACTTACTACCTGTGCAATACTATCTCATGTGCAATACGTAGTAATTTTACCACCTGTGAAATACTCTACTTCCACATTATTTAATCCTACCTGCACCTTGTATTTTTATTATATGTTTATTATATTGTTTACTTATATCTTTTTTACCATGTACTATTACTGCATGCTACTAGTACTTCTTGACTATCTTAGCGAGTCTAACGGTTCTTCCGATCCCAAGCATTTCATTGCATTGTTGACCTTGTGTTGAACCTGCATATGACAAATAAACAAAAGTTGAAGTTGAAGTCCTACCTTAAGGAAATTTGCCATAGTGCTGACATGATTCGCACATAATCCCTTCCTGGCATCTTTCACTCCTTCACCGGTCTAAAAAATATATTAGATGTATTATACTGCAAAAGGGCAGAATGCTCAATGTTGTGGTAATAATGCCTACCCAGTTGATGAGCACATATTTGGGCAGACCTGAATTTGGATCTTGCACCCGGCAAAACGCGTACATTACTTTTCCGCTGTTCAGGTCGTCAATCAACTCTTCCAGACCACCATCTGATAGAGAAATATATATTTATATAAACGATTAACTCTTTCTAACACTACCAACAGTTTATAGGTTAAGAAAGCAGAGACAGACTGCAGCTTGTTTGCATAAGTAAATACCACAAGAGTTTGCTGACACTGAGGTTCCAGACCACTTTTAATAATGCCCAGTAGTTTTTTGTGAGCTCACTTACCTCCCTTTCCTGCCAAGCGAATGTCATTACTGTTTCCTTCGTATGTGAAAAGGGCCCTGTGGAGTAATATAGTTTGAATATAGTTACTCTTAAAATATGAATAACTATGGAAATAGACTGATTGCCCGTCTGTACAAAAATGCATAGCAGATAATGGTACATATTTTATAGCCAGAGGCACTTCGGTGAATAGCACATCTCCCTGGGTACTGTCTTGTTAATTAACTCCGTTCAGTGTCAAATACAGTAGCTGTCATTTAGCCTACAGAAGCCTCAATAGAGGGAATCATAGAATATCAGGGTTATATGGCAATTTTAAAAAAGGGTGCACATAGAAGCAGACACATACATTTCTGTAACCAGGAAATGGGCAAGATTATTACAATGAAAATACCCCACTACACGTACATATATTTAGGCAACACACCGCTAATAATTATAACGGTGTATCCAGACAATAGCTTAGTTAACCCTTCTAATGCATCTAGTTCACGCAACTATTTACTTATACTTGACGACCCAGTGTCACTGTTCGCTAAAGGCAGTGGCTACAGCATGTTCATACATCCATCAATAATCGTTTGGAAAATGACCCTCCTTACCAGTTAGTGTCGGATTTTTCATCAACAACTTCTTTATATGCAGCTGTCATTGCCGGGCCGTTTTTACTGAGATTTACTGCCATTGTTGCGTTATGTTCAGCTAGCCTGCTAGCTCAGGGAAGGGCTGTTTCTGTGGGGAGGAGGAGGAGGAGGAGGAGGAGTGATGTTGCTAACTAAGTAGTGCAGGAAGAGGCCGTGGTTAGGGTTAGCTTCATTTAACTTTACTGACGGCCCGAGAGAGCGGAGCTAAACCGATAACGCACTTTTAAAATCCTGGAGAAAATGCAGGGTAAAATACTACAGGCAAATCTTAAGTAATACGTACAATTAAACCATACATATACTAGTCACAAAAAGTTCTTCATTATACAAAGACACGATATAGCACGATTAAGGTATTTATCTAGATTAGAATCAGGTGATGATTATTTATAGGTTATAGTACATTATAGGATCATTCTGTATTTTCAGACTAGTTTACATACACTTATTATATTTGCTACAAGCTCTTGAATGGGATGTATTGTATCACAGCCACATACCTTCTACGTAGTTATACAGCGAAAAGAGATGAAGACACACACAGTGATCCAAGATTAACTTTAATCATATTTTATGACAATGTCCATAGATATTGTGTGTTGTGTGAGGGTTGGGTGTTCATATGGAGACAGTTTTAAGCACAGACATTCCAGATCATTAAGATGCATTGAGGCTGGTCCTGCATTCAGACAAAGCTCAACTCAAACATATATTGTTCAAGCAAGTTCCACTTCAGAGATAAAATGAGTTACCCTTGAGGATACAGCCCTGATATAGCAAGTGTACAGTTTTCTTTACATCAGTTTATGTATGTGTGTATGTAGAAATGAGGGTTAAGGCTAATCGTTTTAGTCAGAGGTGTTAGGCAGATGAAGAGTAACGAAATCCCTGATATCTGGCAAATGGCTGAGAGGGCTATTAGGAGTGCAAACATGCTAAGCTGCCTATATAACTCTATTGAGCACACTGGACATAGGAAGTCAATACAACACCACTCAAGTGATGACTGTGGCTGCTTTCAACCACACTTTTGGAAGATCTTTTAAATAAACAGTGCACACAAAAATTTAATTTCCACCGTCTCCTCATACACTGCATTTTCACCCCATCTTTTTATTTACCTCTTTCTATAGTAAATTAAGCACTACAGAAGCTAAGGAAAGTAAATTTGGTGCTAAAAAACAATTAATTAGCTCTACAATCAAACTTTGATGTGTACATGCTCAGTGAAAACCTTTCTGGAGAATTCCAATTAAAAACAATGCCTCAATATCAGAGATCTTATTATCAGTGAAACATTTCCCTTTATATATTGGCAGCATCAGCACATTATGGTATTTTTTTTAAAACTGCATACTCTAACTATTTTAATCCCAGAATGACCATGTCATATGTTGAACTCATTATTCATAATACATCACAATCATATTCAGCTGTGTCAAATTAACATATTTGCCCAAAAAGAAAGCTTTCAAGATACAATACCAAATGTCACATACATATTGAACAAATCATTTACTGTTGTGTGGATATTTCTGGTACAAATGACAATCATAAATAAAGAAGAAAATTAACAATTAACAAAAAGCTTTACATCACTGTTTCAGACTTAAAGCAAATGAAATTGTCATGGCAACCACATTTATTAACCCCAAGTAAATAACTCAATGCACATGACTTAAAAACTATTCATCTCTGCTAACGGTCAAGTCTGTTAAACCCACTTTAACTACAGACCATTTAATTTAACAATAGTAGCATGTACAATTCTAAAACAGCACGGTTCAAGAGCTGTTCAGCATCCAAAGAAATATTGTAAATGGTGGCAAATGAAGATGAGTGAATATAGCAACAAGAAACAGTACAACTGGGAGTTTAGATTTTTGTGCAACTCGTCAGGTCTGACGCACTTCAGAGAGAGCAAATCAGACTATTTTAAATCCTCCGTTTTTGTGTAAACTTTAATTTTTTATTTAATTTAAAAGCCTAATGATAAGCATTTTTCTCACCACATGTCATTGTCTGGGTTGATACCTGAGTAACTGTAGTAACTGTGAAGAAGTGGCACACAGCAAAACTGCAAGCATAAGTCTTTTTTTTTTTACGCAAACAACATCCAACAGTAGTTAGCATTCAACATTAACTGGGTTTTGTAATGACGTGTGTGAGAAAAATGGGCAAATGCAACTGCTTTGTTTCCAGTCGATAGAAAAACTAAATTTTCTGAATGAGGTGGTTGTTAGCAGTAAACCCATCTTTTGTATCTGTCACATTGTGTTGGGGTTGAGACATTATGTGCCAACAGATCAGCTGCTGGTAATGGCACTGCACCTTTGTGTAAATCAGGGAACATTCTGTCTCAATTGCACATACCACTTGAAAATAACACAGAAAGGCCACTAAATACATGGAGATACAGTAAAACAAGTCATCCAGTGGGACAGAAACAGTACCTCTGAAATAAAACCTCCAAACCCAACCAAACATTGTTAGTAGCAATGATATGATCTTAATGACTAGCAACAATGAGAGTGATAATAACAATAGATAGAGTAACAGTTTAAGTCTGAGTGTGTCTGTATGGACTGTGAAGAGTTTCTGTTTTTCCATAAAGGAGTGCTTATAGGAGCCCATCACGTCCTGCTCAGCAGATCCATACATGTCATGAAGGACAGCACATGGAAAGCCAGTGGCATTGTATCACTGTACCTCACTGTATCGCTTCCTTCACCGAAAGATAGATTTCAATCCCCAGTTGTTTTTCTGTCACACATTAAATATGTTCTTGTTCTCATCTCCCTGGCTTTATGACATTGCATACTTCTGTGTCCATTCCCTTGCTAGTTTGTTGTACCTGAAACACAAAACCTTGTGTAAACGTAGGCCAGTGTAAAGACAGAAACAAGGCGTTTCATGTCGAATACTCACTTTTCTCTGTCAGCCTTGTATGTATGAGCGATCTCTGGTACCAGAGGGTCATCGGGATTAGGATCACACAACAGAGAGCAAATAGACAATAATACTGTGGAAAGAAATAATAATGTAAGAATACAATAATACACATTATTAAGAGCAACACTTTTTTTTAAAGAAATTAATATTTAATGTAAACTGTTAAAATCAATACTTTTAAATTTCAGATTTCATTAGCTATGAAATTATACTATAATGTTATTTTGGGTCAGAAATTACAATGTCCTTTAAATGCCACTAACCTTTAGAAACTGTAAGAGCAGGAGACCATTGGGACCTTAGTATATCAAGACAAATACTCCCATTACTGTTGATATTAGGGTGGTAGATTTTTGTTGTGAAAGCAACCTGTGGAAAAATAAGCATTTAGATTGAACTGAAAAGTCTCAAAATAAAGAAACACATATCAGTTTATGTCTTACTTTAGGTGGTTTGAATGGATAATCTGTGGGAAAGTGAATAGTGAGAAAAAACACTCCGTTCTGATATGGGCTGTCACTCTATAAAACACAAATCACACATATTTAGATTCATGAAGAAACACACACATAAAATGAACAGGGATATCTACTTACTGGACCCATAATTGTTGCCTGCCAATGAAACACTGACAAAAACACACAAAATAAGACAGTCAGTGTTAAAACAAATATTTACTCAGAATGTACAAAATGCAGTCACAATAACTTACAGTCGTCGCCTACTGGGCCAGCTGAACATTGAGCAGGGGGATCCCTCTCAAGGTCTGACAGCTCCTAAAGACAAGACAGTCAGAGCATGTGTAAGGCACTTTTCAAATATAAGTGAAAGTTACCCAATACATTTAAGCAGTTTTACAAAATATATTAATAAATAATAAATAGAACATTACTTAATTTGCTATAAACACTACTGTCCAAACACTCAATTTCTTATTCTATAAAAATTATATAAAAAGCACGTCTTCTTCTGACAATTAATGGTAAATATACCATTAATTAAACAATTAAACCGAAATAAGTGACTGAATTAAATGTAAGAACATATACCGCGATAGACATTAAATATGTTATCTACCAAATACAGACTATCTATCTGTTATATAAATACACACCGCGGCCTGGTTCACTGGTCCATTTGCCATTCCTTATATGGGAACACTGATACCAGAGTTCAAATTTGGCAACCAGCTGTCATTTACAACCAAAACCCGTCACTTACATTACTGATACTTAACCATAAACATAGTCGATTCACAAGCAAAACGTGAGTTAATCTCAGACAAGTAAATAACCTAGGCCGACATAACTGGACATCAAAATACAAACTGTCAGCTAAATATAAGCTAACTAAATACCTGCTAACTTTATACAGCAACGTTGTATAGCGTTTCCTTTCACATTTACTGGTGTCACACTGGCATCACAGATGACCACATATTATTTTTGAAAAGGATGAAGAGGCTATGGGTTATTTATAGCTTTCATTTTTGTAGCAATGCACCAACAGGGCCAAATGTTAGCTCCTCTTTGTCTAACACTTAGCGTATATTGAAACCGAACACAAAACAACTCGGCTGCGATTAGTGTGATCATCAGAAAAGTCTTCGACGACACTACACACTAATTTTAACATATCAACTAAAACAAAAATACAGTCAGTGTGTTACGTCAGACTCGCATAATGGTAAACACTCACCTTCTGAATTCTCTTCAACGCCATTGCTAGTACAGCTACGCTAGTTAGCTTTGTCAGCTAACAGTTAGTACTTCTCTCATCCAATACAGCTCAGGACGTGATGTTAGTCTTTTTCAGAAATATACGTCTGGTATATACACGACACTGACTTTGTAATGACTAGTTCTCAGTGCTTGACCTTTCTGAGGTTATGTAAAAGCAGTAAAAGCCCAGCTAGTGTTTTTGTCTGTTTCCTGTCGCTACCAGAACACCATAGCACTCCGTTATCTTCGGTTACCTTCTTGTGCCTGGCAGAGAAACATGGAAACATCGCGAGATTCTAGCGTTAACCAAAAGAACAATAAAATCAACAACAACGAAACAACAGGAAACCAGTCATAAAAGCCTTCTGGGCGTTTAGTGGTTTCACTCAACATATAAAACAATAACATTAATTCATTAGAGTTCTCTAATTGTAGTGAATTATAGGTTTATAGCCAGACCTATTTTTCACACTTTACTGAAATGATACACAACACTAAATACATTACAAGCTACAGTAATTTCTTTCAATCAGTAATAGGTTAAGGAGGATTTATTCCAATCATATATCCCAGTATTAAAATTAACTAAATACAAATAAGTACATATTTATGTCACCAACTGAGACCCTTTGGGATATAAAAAATGTGTAGCCTATTTATTTATTCCGTAATCAGGCCTACAACTGCATGCAATAACAGCAATTACCTTGAACAGAAAAAATATGTTCTGAGATCGAAAAAAATGTTTTGAAATTGTGTAAAAAAATTAAAATAAAAAAAAGTAAATAAGTAAAATACATTAATTAAATAAATAAATAATGTCTTCTATAGTCTAATGGAATCGACTGAATTTTACTTACAGCCGGATGGCCACCAGATGTCACTATTTGAAAAGACCAGAAAACAAAAAGCAAAATAGTGGCGTGCCAGCCTATAGCACTTTTTACACAACACTATTATTATCACTGCCACTGTCAACTCATGAAGTCAGAAAATGTATCAAGATGAGTAATATACTATAATAAAAAACTGCATATTGTCAAAGGCAAAAATCCATATTTTCTGTACACAGGAACTGCACAATTGTCTCTTTAACACTGAGTCAATTGTAAAGACATATTCATCTGAGTCAGCTGCATGCTCCAGTTTCTGCATAGCCTTGGCTCGTAAAGCCTCTTCTCTTTATATGTCTTAAACAAGGGTGAAAAAGGAGCTCTCATTATTTTAGTGAGTGTGTATGAATGGGTTGCAGTGTTCATTCTTCTTAAATGGCTGATTCAGTGTCAGGTTGAGGATCCTATCGTCAGGGTGACACTAAGAGGACCATTTTCCTTTGGAAAGCTGAAGATTCCTTTAGATAATATCTTATTGTTTGTTCATCTCTGTGCTCTCAATGACCTGCCTGTCCTCAGGGCCTGTAATCAGATTCAGCCAGCAGCAGAGGTAGCAGCAGAGACCTTGTGTTGTGAGTTTGTCTATACTTGGAGAGGCCATTTATCAACATGAGGTTTTCTGACACACTCGAGCCCACAAGATGTTGGCTCAGAGCTTAATGTTAACAAAGATTCAGCTTCTTTTAAAATCTCAAATGTGACCTTAGTTACTCTGTACTATTATAAAAGCTGCATGTGGCTGGCTTCTTATTTACAAGCTAAACATTTCATCAATAAGCAAACACATTTTTATAAAGTGACTATACAGATGTCTTTTTGTTACAGATTTATGTCAGCTATAGGGATTAAATGGGTGTGCGTAGATCCCATTGACATGTAATATATAATGTCTTTGAAACCATGAACAGAACAAACTTTACTGATCTGTCTTTGAGGTCACAAAATCACCAGCACAACTTATTGGAGAAATAAGTCTATTTATTTGTCCAGTCTTAATAGCTTGACTGCCATGGGATACATTTCCCATGGCAGTCATGACAATGCACATATTTTCCAAATTAACTTAAATAGGCCTTGATAATGCCTACATTATTTAATAAAAGCACAACCAATAAATGCTGAGCACAAGCTCACAACCCCCAGAGGTGTTTTACCTATGGTCAGTGTATTAGCTTTCTAAGGCCTTTCTCACTGAACAAAGATGTATTGTTCCCACATACTAAGAGATATTTGTTCACTGCTTGTATCAATGGCCTTGATTTGATTATACACTCAGCCAATATGTGTAAGCAATGCTCAGTCTGGAGTCAGCACTCCGCACAATCAAATAATTTGGGAGCCAAGCAACTGGAAAAAAGGTCATTATGTAGCAATCAGAATTTCACAGCCCATTTCCTTAGCAGAGGTTTCATTCTGCTTGTCAATGTTAAAGTGTCATTTGGCCTGGCATCTCTGGATCATCTCAAATCAACATCTTTTTTTTAAACAATATACTGAAGAACCAACAGTTTGACTTTTTGAATACCATGTTTGACTGCTTGAATACCAATGTAAATACATATACATTTTCTTTCTGAGTGAAGTCTGCATGTCCTCCCTGTGTTACTGTGGGTTCATTTTTGGGTGCTCCTGTTTCTTTTTTTCTGGGGCTTTAAAAGTGCTGTTTGAGAATGACTGTGAGAGTGAATGGGTGTCAGTCTGTGTCAATTTGTCTGTCTATGTGACTAAATGGCCATTGTCCAAATCCCAATTAAGGCCCATATTTGCTGAGTTAGACAAGAATAAATAGAAGAATATGATTTAAAAAACATAATAAATACAAAATCCTCTCCTCAGAATAAACTCCAAGTCTAATTGCTTGTGATCCTTATCTGATGTGTACATAGGGCACAGATTCCAGACACACATGTAGTCAGAGAACCTCTAATCCTAAAGGGGTTAAACACTTAAAAAGCAATCCCACAAGCCCTCTATATCTAAGTGTTGCATCATACTTCTGACTTGGTGATTGACAGCTTTAGAAACAGTTTTATTGTGCCATTCTTGCACAGAGCAGTCTCCCGGGTGCTGATAATAAGCAGTTTGCAACACTGACTAATACATTTTACTGTGACTTTTCAAAATCTATAATTCATTACAGCTGTTTGCAGTTCTGATGATAAATTCAGGTTTTCCCAGTTTGTTGAGCTTCCTTAAAAGACAAAAGAGGGATTTCCTTCTAAACAGACATAGTGGCAGCACTGGCTTGGTACACTCTTATCAAATAGAAAGTTTTACTAAATATAAACCTCTTAGGCAGCACTAGCTGGAGCAGAAATAAAACAGACTTCTTAACATTTTTCTAGCATTACAGAAGGGAACATATCATTTAAGCACTCATGTTTTGGGGCAAACATTTATATAGTGGCAAAGTCTGTATTTTTGTTATTATTACTATTTTTTAGTTTTTTTTCACATTTCAGATTTGAGAGCATATATTAGTTTGTATTGTGGAAGAATACATGATAGTCAATCAAACTGCAAACACTTTTGATGTTATCATAAACAGTTCACATACAATATAAAATACAGTAAAATAGTCTAAATAAAATTCAAATTCATAGTTCTCAAGTTGCATTATAACAGCTATAACTCCTTCACTCACTGGTTAAACTGTATGAAAAAATAAGTATTTGGTACAAAGTAGTATTTCCTTGCCCTAACACACAACACTCTCCATAAAAGATGACATTATGAAATATTAGGTAATATAACTGATGCTTAAAGCTGTCGCAGTGGGCACCTGTTGCTTTACATGTATTTCGATGCACAGATGTGTGTAAGTGCTGGTCATGCGTGTGTATTTGCGTGTGTATTTGTGTGAAAAAGTGAGTGGGGCACAGGGGGGTCCATCCTGCCACACAATAAACAGTTTGTTTCCCATGAGCACCCCTCATGTTCCTGTTGTTGCCTCCATCACCATTGACAGGGAAACGTCCTGGCCTCCATTGTCCAAGAGGTCGAAGGTCACAGGATGCTCCCGAAAGCCCAAAAAAGGAGGTAAGAGGCTGGACCTGAAGCGCGATGGAGAAGTCACCCCCATGTCCACGTCACTAAACACCAAGACTGCTTGTCTTCTAGGTCTTACTAGGGGCTGTGTCAATTCAGCAGCCAACTCACAATTAACACATGATCGGCAACTTCTTTACGTGAATTAAACAGCTTCAGAATCAATGTGATTTGCTACAAGTGAATGTCATATATAAACAGACATAACTGCTTTGATACAATTGATTTGTACACCTCACTATCACCCACCAGATTACTGTGCCTCACTAAAATTTGGAAAATGTGGGTCTGTGCAAGCAACAATCTTCTCGTTTCTTAGCAGGGAAATTGCAATACACTTTATGTGAGTCTAGGAATAGTCTTTTCTTTATAGTGCCTTGACCACAAAGCCTTTAAGCCTGCAGCCTGTCCTCAGCCGAGAGTCTGCTGAAAACACTATTTTATGGAGCCTAACCAGAGTTCAAATTGTATATTTCATATGCTTTCAATTACAAGGTGTTTTATCTATGATGTTATCTAATTGTTCATAAATGTCAAAATCATCAAAGTCTGCAATGTGTTCTTTGCATTCAATCTGTGAAAACTACCATGTAAAAGGTAAAATGAGACGTTAACATGAGAGACAATGGGCGCAGCACATGGCAATCTTCACCTTTCAACCAAAGGCAATTATGAATATTATACCCATAGTTTGAGTTACATGTTACGCTAGATCCCTTAGGTCTGACCCTCACCTCGTTGTGCCCCGTCATATCAGGTTAGAGTTATATTGGAGCGAGGATGTGACAGCTGGAAATGGTTTGAGGCTCTCTGGATAGTTTGTTTTTCAACCACACTGTTGGGAATGAATGGGAGACATGCAGGTTTGCCTGTGGCCCTATACTGTAGATGGGTATAAATCTCTTACTGTGGAAGATGATATTTAAAGGGCCCCATTATGCAAGACTTCTGGAACTATTTTATTTACCTCCAACATTTATACAAATCCAATATTTATTGAAAACATTTCAAGGGAGCCATTGTTTTCTCTGTCTGCTGAAAACCCACCGAAGGCATTACCCTTTAATGCTTACGTTCTCTCTGCTGACCACACCCACTTTACTACTACAACCAATACAAACAATGGAAAGTAGTAGCAAGGTGGGATTTCCCAATAATACATCCATGGAGTGCTTTCAGCTCCCGAGAAGATCAGCGCCTCAGCATACAAGATTACTGAAAATCAAAACAACACGGAAGAAAGCTAAGTAAAGTCAAGTAAGCATAATCAACAGGTGTCCAGTGTCCCATGTCTTGTATTGTGATGTGACTGTGGCCACTTTGACCAATTGGAGAAAGCTTCTTTGCAGTGTTCCTACAACTAAATCTGAATTCTCTATACTCTTCCTTCTCGAATTGCATGGTGCTTCCCCTTTCTTTATGACCGAATACATCTGACTAGTGCCAGAGTAAAAATGGGATTAAAATTCCCTATTCTGCTGTCTTGAGGAGCCCAGCTGCACGGCACTGTTTGTTTTTCACATAGTTCTGCAGCTGCAAAGTGAAGCATTACAGAGATGTGGGCCAAAACAAAACAGTAATGACTTATTTTTATTGGCCCATGACCATCCATTCATATAACGCCATTGTTGAATTAGATAGTAAGAAAAACAGTCTGGTTAATTGAATGGTATTTATTCGGGTAATTTGCAAACGTAATTAATTGAACTACAGCTCTGTTTCTGTTTGTAACTACGCTAGTGCTACCTTGATAAACCTGAACAAAAGAAGATGAACATCATGATGACGATATGCAACCACCAAATTCAACAAAAACATCCTTAAAGGAAGGGATATGAAAGACTTGAATAGACACTAAAATAAAGACAGATATACAATAGATTGAAGAGCTAATCCCAAACTCGGTGCACAACATTTTAAGAGTTTGGATAATTCAATAATTCATTTCATTGCAAAGGAAGGACTCAGAGTGAAGTGATGGACAGATAACACAAAACAGAAATGTGGAGAAGCAGGTAAGACATGTCTATGAGCAATTATATCTCTGGATGATGTTGGGCCATTCTTGTGCAATGTGGGGTTAAAATTGTATGTTTCCTTTTACTACATGCTAAAAAAATCTCTACATACCAACGACGTTTGACGTTAACTTTTATAGATAGTAAGCCATTGTTGGTGTTATTCGGTCAGTGTTTCTGCTTAAAGACACAGAACCAGAACAGCAAGTTTGACAACATCAAGAATCAAATTTGACGTATAAACCCGAAAAGGTATAAGGTTGAAACATATTGTACTTTAACAGACATTCTTCGCTGTAACTATCTTGTGGTACACTATGGCAGCTGGAGACACAGGAGGTCACAGTAAGCAGTGCCGGGTCTACACCACCAACACATAAACATGACAGCTTCCAGACCCTCTGCATTACTCTTGGAGATTGTATGCAGGAGATAGTTATCCTACATTATCCTACAAGGGAAAGACTAAAACACTAATAAAAAGACCATGTGAAAAATAAAAAGTCCTGCATGTGGACTGGGAATATGTTTATCTCCTCCACAGACAAAAAACAGCAAGGACGCTAAAAATATGCAAAAGTCTTGTGGTGCAGTTTCCCAAGGACAGAGAAAGGAAATAGACTGACAGTTTCTCCCTGACCCTTTTACTACCCCCCTGTAAACTCGTAACAACCCCCACGGGGAATCCTGTCTCTATGTGTAAAACAGACAGGCAAAAAGCATCCTGGAAACTCTAGAGGCACAAAAACAAGAGGACGCAAGGAAGTCCAATAGCTTGTATGTAAAGGGCCCCGTCAGGAGATAATCTGGAGGCCACACAGATCAGGCGCCACACAGCCTATTGAGCCTAAAAGCTCTGTGGCGTAGAGCGACTAACGTGCTCATTGTTGTTGTTGGAAAGTAAGGAGCTTCAGCCTGGCCATTGGTGTGAAAGCCACCTCTTTTTCTTGAGTGTCTGCTCCCGACCACGTTGTTGACATACAGGGCAGGTGCAGCTGCTCACCACAAATGCATTGAGTAGAGTAGTCAGTGGACCCCCTTCACACAAAAACGCAAATATTCACACACAGAAAGAGTTTGGATGTCACAAGACACACAGTTATATGAACAAAGACAAATCTACCATTTTCTTTAATATCGCTGCAACAATCAGCCAGGCCTTGCTGAGTTAACACAGGGCCCACACAAATGAAAACAATGGCTGGATTCTTTGGGCTTGAAGATGGCTATGGGAAATGGCAGGGATGCCAGGGCTGATAAGTGACTGAGGAGCTCGAGTTACATCCAGCTGTCTGCAGCCGTGCATGCCTCCCCGGACCGTACGCTTCACACTTAATGCAAACTATTTTATTTGTGTAATGCTCATAAAAATCTGGAGGACGTATTAAATAAAATCCACAGGCTTTCAGTGGGACTGGGTTTACATCATGGCATGAGTTTCTGATCCTCCGAAGAGTCGTACCATGTCTTCAGCTGAGAAAACACAGGCTTTTAAGGCAATGGTCACGTTAACTGTATTAATAAAACCTCTGGAAAAGTTCAGACTTTTTGGACAATTATGGAGCTGTTGTAAATAGTGTACGCACTGGACCTGTTGGTATTTAGTATATTTTTCCCAAAGCCTATAAAACACACATTTCCATATAAATAAAGTAAACATGGGTCCTCTTGTAACTGTAAATATAAAATCAATCCAGTAAATCATTAATGGCATCTAAAACAGTCTGTATTTCTGTGCTGTAAACCTTGTTACTGAAAACTAGAGCCACACGATATTAGCATCAGTTCAAAACCAGCAAGGGCCTCTTCCTGTCCATTTGGAAAATGTAAGTACATTTTCAAGCTGCAGCACACTCCAAAAGGAGAGTGCTTTTGGCACAGGCTTTGAAGTTCTCAGAAATAATGCTCCTTAAAAGCATCCTCTGCCATAGAGAAAAACATGGACATGTATGTCAGTCAAGAGGAACCAGTTCTTTGCAACCCGTTATAAATGTGCACGGAGGACTTAACCATGTTTGATGTGTTCAATCCTTATGATTTATAGAGTCCTGAACAAGCAGCTCTAGTGTAAAGTATGTGTTTATTATCATTGCCTGTTATTCTCTAGTAAATAGTAATGTATCACTCAAAAAGGTATTAAGTGTAAGATGTCTGAACAAAAACTTTTGTCTCAGAGAAATCCCTGCTGAAAATGAACACTACAAATGCAACAAAACACCAGAGAAAGGAGAAAGGCAGGAATCAGACTTTGCAACATAGTATTTTCCCTGCACAGTTTAGTGTTTCAGTTACACCCTGTAGGCTGTAAAAACTGTCATCTAATCATATCCTCACAGTGTTAAATGCCATATACGCCCATACCAGCCTGCAAAAGGACCTTTCTGTGGATTAAAACGGATATGAGGTTATTTTTGTGAGATCCATGATTGCACGAGCCACTCCCATCTAGCCTTAGCGTGATGACTAAAGGTGGTGAGCTAATATGCCACAGAAGTGATGCAAAACATTGTGTTGTGTACATGTATTTCAAGATCTTATACATAAATAGTGTAAATATAATGTGAATTAGAGTATCCATTTTTCCTTTGCTCAGTAATACAAATTTTAAAAGTTGTATAACACATAGCAGCTTGGGACTTCCTTGCTTCAGCCAGATAAGTATTTTATGAAGCTTAGAGATCCTGTTAAGATGACTGCTCCTGAGACTATAGTTCACTGCCTACTGTATATGCATGCAAATAATGTAACTAGATAGAGACATCCTTTTGAATTCCTGTGAGTTTAGTCCACTGCAGTCATAGCTATGTGAAACTGTGATGCTCAGACATGGGTAATAAGTCTGCTGATATATTCACTACACATTTTAACAAGCTGTAAAAGAGAACTTGACATAGTGAGCTTTGCCTGGTCAGACAAACTGTAGCAGATCAGAGGGTGAGAAGAAGTGAATTGCTAAAATACCTCAGAAAAAAGAACCCCCAAACCTGATGAGAAGGAGAAATTATTGCTGAATTAGGCACCATTTTGATTGGAAATGGACTGACCGACGCTTGGCAAAACATGAAAGGATGACCTTGAATTCTCCAAAGTGTGTATGGATTGGCACAGAGTATCTCCCATTCCTGCCTCTAACACACACATGGAGAACACACAACCTCACGCACTAGGCCTGAAGCACACACCATAGGCTGAAGAAAATACATGTGGATCGACAGTGCAGCGGCCCCATGTCTGATTCATGGCAGTCTCTTTAGTGTTGGGGAGAAATGAACACACAGTCACGTACGACAAGCTGGAGCTGAGAGAGAACTTCAAAGTAAGGCAGATGCAGGGACAGCACTCTCTGAATAAATTTTGTAGCCACCAGTCGATCTGCCCCCGGGCTAAGATTGTGGCTGTTTCGCATCGCTCCTGACCCTTCATCAACTCAACAGTTAAAGCTATTCCCACTCAAACAAGGTACAGTTGAGCAGGAAAGAAGAATGTATAGTTACAGTAGGTTTATGTATAAAACGAGTAAATATTGGTTAGATAAATAACATTCATAAATATGGATTTGTATTTTTTCAATTATTGTCAGTTTTCAAAATAAAATAAAAATGTAATTTGACCACACGTTACCAAAAAGGTCCACTTTATGTAGGCCTGTACGTTTCTGGTCGGTTCATCTCAGAATTTTATGGAACGGTGAAGAGAACTAGGAGCCAAGACTATGGGATGAAAAGAGAAAAAAGCCTGGGCATAAAAACATACGCCTGATTAATTACACTGATACAAACATTGCATCATAATATAGACATTATGGTTTGCAAATACACTTTTTTATTTGTCGCATATGTGTCATATCTCACTGGACTGTTACAGCTTGCTGTGAACAACTCTGTGCTCACAGGATGCCAGTGGTGCTTAATAGCACACTGCTGAAAGTTATGTGTGTGTGAGAAGTCTGCATTTAAGAGACTATGTGTTTAGCAACTGCTCATTGTTTTTTTGTTTTTATTATTTATTTAATTTTTCGGGGCTGTGGTTATTTCTTCTGGAACAATTCTCAACATGTATTTGTGTTTTGCATATTCAACATAAAAACGTACTTGCCTGTGCATCCCGACATTGTCTGCATACTCCGCCTAAGACAAGACAACAATGATGTGTAGCCTGGAGGGCATATCTTCACCTGTGTAGGTCTGTGTCCATGAATTTGTGAACAGAGCCCCACTGTCCATAAGTATGGTGCATACACAGGGATACACTGAAACTATGCTGCATTTAACTCAATAAAAACACACACTCGCACATACATAGGCTACATACCCAGGAGTGGTGATCTAATGAGGCCCATGGAGACACTGCGGAATTGTCAGTCAACCCTCGGCTTGCTGACATGGATTCAACAACATCAATGACTTTTTGGCCAAACAGGGGAAGCCTGTCAAATTGCATCAGAGGTAAAGGAAAGGTCCACGGGCTTAAGCTTAGAAATGTGAGCAAATGAATATATGAAAACTGCACAATAGGCTTCGTATAATGACTGATTCACATTTAGATGCAGGTCACTCCACATGCACAAAAAACTACCCACTTCCTGTTTTTTCAAGTCCTCTTGCAAAACTGCACCCTTCAATCATATTCCTCAAGTCAACAATAATCACAGTGTACTGGAGAGTGTAATATGCCTGCATAAAAGAGGGCAGGCCAGTTCTGTCACGGGGCACTCAGCTCACTTCCCAAAAGGTGCGCCGTAAAGCACCACGCTTATCCCAGGTGTTGATGGGCTTTGTCTTTCCAAAAGTATTGTTCCCGCTCACAGACATGTAATTTAGGACTGCTGGTAGCATGTAATTAGGACTTTCTCAGTAAAACCAGGCTGCCATTTTCACACATTGGTAGACAGTGTGGTTTCTGTGGCTTTCTGTAAATCAGATGGACGGGCTGCATTACTACTTACAGGGGCGATTCATAATTTTACACTTTAGCAGAATAGAACTGACAGTTATGGGCACAGCTGTGTAGAACAGATTGAGAAAAACATGGCGTCGTTTTTGTGAGTGGTTAATTGTAAGACCTCAATTAAAGGGAACACTGTTGTCATGATATTAACTACAAATAGTTGGTTAAAGGAAGACAGAGCTACTTTTCAAAAAATATATTTAAGATTGAGCCTATAGTCTCTGTTCAATATAAACAGCTAAAAATAATAATAATATTAATAAAAATGTGTAGTATGGTGTTCTATATTATAAAGACAGGCTTTGCTGCATATACTATATATAGGCCTAGGTCTTCACAACATAAACTCAATTATAAAGTTACATTTGATTATTATTATTATTATTATTTAGTTGCCCACTCCATCCCAGAGACGATAAAGCCACTAAAAATATGTAGAGGCCTATATGTACATCGGATATGCCCTATTAACTACATAATAGAACCGTAGGCTATGTAATTAATGCATACAGATTGCTTTAGTAATTGTTAAGCCTGTTGCATTTACATACGTGTGCCACTGTCGTAACTCCACTCACGCTGTGGGTCATTTTGTGCGCTGTTGGTGGTGTTCTGGCAGCGCGCTGGTGGCTTCAGGGTTAAGAATAGCCGATCATTGGTGGCGCTGAATGAAGTGTCGGTTTTCAGCGCTAACTCCTCCTCTACGGACGGGCCGTGCATTTTCTTCCACTCGAACAACCAAGTAATTTTCAGGGCGCATTCCTGGCAGCAATGTGGAGGGAAAGGGTCACCAACACGTTTAGTTGAGCATTTCACGCCTCTTTCGATTTTTCTATGATTTTTTAGCTCTATTTTCTGTGGAAGAACTTCGCGGACTCCGTCTTGAGTTGTCTTGTTGCGTTCGTTCGCGCGCACATGGATATAAGGAGATGAACTCGGACATATTTCTTGTTTTTGCCTAGCTACTGTTTAGCTTTGGACTGTACAGTAGCTCATGTTGTTTATTGGTTTTCTATCGGACCGAATATTGAGCAGTGCTGAACGAGGAGAGACAATCGCTCGTACTGGCCACAAGTTGCCCGCAAGAAGCTCGAAACTTTATTTTTGTTGCTCATCCGGTCAGCACCGCTCTCCATAGACTACATCCTCCCAGCGTGCCACTTTTTTCTAGTGGATTTACTCGCACAACTCGCCATGGGACTCGGAGTAACATTTGGAGGATGAATATTTTGAACAACGTGACGAGCTTCTTGTAGGTACCTCACTACACAGACTCGAGCGGACATATATCTGCGTAAAAAAATAACTTTGTGAAACAGTTTGAAACTATCTCAAAAACCGGTGCCAAAATGCCCCAGTTAAACGGAGGTGGAGGGGACGATTTGGGGGCTAACGATGAAATGATATCCTTCAAAGACGAAGGAGAGCAGGAGGAGAAGATCTCTGAAAATGTATCCGCGGAAAGAGACTTGGATGATGTCAAATCGTCTTTAGTAAACGAGTCGGAAAACAACAGCAGCTCGTCCGACTCCGAGGTAAGTTAGCTTCAACACGTGTCAATGTAAGTTCTTCTGAATGGCACTAGTTTGGAAAAAGTAAAGTTTGCGTTCTCCTGCTTATGTGTATGTCGTCAGCAAGCAGAGAGGCGCCCCCAAACACGGCCAGACTCTGACATTTACGAGAAAACAAGAGATTACTTCGCTGAAGGTAAACTTACATTTTAGTTCTGCCCTCAATGCTTACCTTTGTATTTACTGACATGTCTGATTTATCTTATACGTGCAGCACTAAGACGGCAGCAAGATGGTGGCTTTTTTAAGAGTCCCCACTACCCTGGCTACCCGTTTCTCATGATACCAGACCTCACCAATCCATACCTATCTAATGGCTCCCTCTCTCCCAGCGCACGTACAGTAAGTGCCTTATCTGCTGTCAGTCCTTTGTGTTTCATAAGTTTTGTTCTCTTTCAAAACTTTTGGCCGTATGCACTCATGCCAGACCGCCATATTCCCTCCAAGTGGCCTCTTAAGGAGTACTAACAACTTCTTTGTTCTTTTTGGGGGATATAAATCTCTCTTTCTGCCACCCACATTACACCGACCTTGCATTAGACAACTTCTCTTTTGTCTGAAAGTTCACACACGTTCATATAAAGGGCTATTTCCGAATATTCTGGGACCTTAAGTGTAGTTACAACTATTCCACATTTGCAACATTGTAATAATAATGATGAAGGGATTATGTTTGACAGATGCTTTCCATTGAATGTGGGAGAGGCATTGCACAGTTGTGTTTAGTTTGATTTTTTCTTATGCATAACATTTTTACAACTTTCTGAAACTCATGTCGAGCCTGTGGAAAGTGTGGTGGCCATTGTTTGAATGCAAACTAAGCTCCGGTGTTATATTCAAAATGTCTCTAAACGGGACTGTGCAAACTTCCTTAAAATAATCCCTGCAGGAGAGCTGTGTACCCCGGAGGTTGTCCATCCCCCAATCTGTGTCACATCCCACAAAAACAAGCACTTTCGTTAGGGCCTGGCGAGCGTCCCACTGAAAGACCCCCGTACCCCACCTCTCTTCTTCCCTGTCCTCTTTTCATAGCCCCAGACCCACTCCCCACACTGCTCTCCCTCTACCTTCTATTCAATTAGAAAGGCGTTAGTTGGCCATTGTTATTCTGAGCAGTCTTGATGGCTTCATTGGAGGTCTCCATTGGGGCTCATTAACTAAATGGCTACTCTACTCACGCTAGGTGTTGTGTACCGTGTGAACAATATACGTATACATGCAGTGCGCAATAATCGTGGTGAATTTTTGGTAAGAGTTTAATTCAGTGAGTTATCCTGGGTGTAGGAAGTGATTGATGCAATGAGTTGGTATGCGTTAGGTCTGTGCACATACCAGTTGTGTAGTGCAGGTGGTAGTCAGTTGTAAATTATTTGGGAGTCTAGATTTCTGTACATTTGAAGCACTTTCTCCTTTTGAAATCGGCTGAATTCTTGGCAGCGCATTATCTTGTGTCGCATTGTTTGGGGCTGTATTGTATTGTCCTCGTGAACAGAAAAGCCTCTTATGCTTCGTTTTTGTCTTCCGCAAATCAAAGTTCGAAAATGAAAATGTCTGACACCGTTGCTTGAGGCAAAGTAGGCGAATAATGAATGCAAAAGGATTTAAAATTTTGTGTTTTAATCCCCATATTAGGGGGAAAATAATGAGGTCAATGGGACATGGTGCACTGGCTGTGTCAATCAGCACTGTGGCACAAAACAAGCAGGCACACAATGGCTGGCATACTTAGGACATGTCTTAAGGCCTCCGTGTTGCGCAGGGCTCTCAGCTTAGTGTCTCTTAAAGAAAAGTTGTTGAACTTTTAAGGCCCTGGGAGTTCATCTTGTTTTTATCTATGGGATAAAGTAAAATATATATAAAGAAATATCCAGGAATTGACCAGATTTGCTAATGTTGAACCCAGATTGAGTTATTAACTTACATACGTGCCTTATGGCTTTTTCGAATAATCACTAATTGCCAGTAAGTGGTGTGGAATACACTGATGAGATACTCAGATAAAAATCCCCTTCAGGGCAATGGGATTTGAGCTGACAATTTGCTGCTATTGAGACAGACATAGAATCCCAGTGGCTACAAACAGTTTATCAAGTCCTGTCTTTTTGGAAAGGTCTTCTGGGAATTCGTTTTATACGTGTGGTATGCAGTTGCACTTACCCTGTGAGAGACATATTGATGCAATGTCTCTCAATTCACGTGATTAACACCTGACAACAGAATGTGCTGCTTATATTTCCAGGTGCGGAGCTGATTTTTATAGCTTAATGTAAATATTTTTGTAATTACAGATACAGCTATTTGTCTGGCAAGAGGCCTCATTTTTTATATTTCCTTCATGTATCACATTACAATCCCCCTTAAACTTCTGTCTGTACAGGGCATGTCTGTTTTGAAAAGAACATGGTGTAAAAAATCTATTGCTTAAGAATCTTGCAATGTGCTACAGCAGTGTACATGCTGAAGGATTTGAGGCCCAACTTTTAAATTTGGATGTGGCAACCCTATCATGAGCAACAAGAGACAGGCCTACATGGGATCAGCACGCAGGTCCCCCGGGGCCAGACATAACTGATTTAAAGCCTGCTTCGAGCTGACATTCCCCTCTAATCCACTGAGAGCTGTGGAGGAGGAGGTTTATGTTTAAGAGATGTTTCACCAGACTCCTATATCACCGACTGTTGGGTGTAAAGTCACTTTGACAAATTGTATGCATTGTTTGTCAATTCATTGATGAGATTATCAGCACATTGTTCCTGTAGTGACAGACGGGTGCCAGATTTAATTGGTGAAAGATACATACATGCCAGCTCTTGTCAGCTTCATCAGCACTTTAGATAACTCTGTTAGTACATCATCATCATCACTAAAGAGAGAAATGCCTCTTGTGTGTGAGAGGTAGCAAGTGAGTGAGACCGAGGTTAGCCACTCAAATATATCTTCATCAAATCCTGAGTGGGACTGTAAGTAAGGCATGATTGCTGAATAAAAATATGTTAGAGACTTGTGGGAAATGAACAGAGAGTTTGTATAGGTCTGGACATGCCAGTCGCTACAATAGCAGGCCTGTGTGACTTTATTCTTTTTCAGCTTTAGTCCTTAAAACGCACAGACAAAGAAATGTCAACATGCACATTGTCCCGCTGAATAAAAGAGCCCCACCCTGCACAAGCAAGCTCTGTTTGTGTAGAGGTGTCTTTTCATCAGGTCACTCACCTTGGTGCATGTGCATTTATTTACACACATGCATCCATGCATGCTGCATGTTTTCTATGTGATTTCAGGATGGGGAGAACAGAGCCACAGTGTACAGGGCTCACAGTCTGACAACCCTCAGTGTTGTATTTGCTGCAGTAATATGAATGTGAGCGCACAAATATTTTTTCAACCAAGCACTGTGTCAACAGCAGCTAACATTTTGACTAGGTTTGTAGTATTTAAAAGTTTTTTCCTTCAAAGGCAAACACATCTACATTAGTTTAGTGACACTGTTCAATTAGAGATAGATTGGCAGAGACCACTGAAATTGCATAGCTGGCGCTAAGTTCTTGCGTGGAGCTGTACATTTGTGTAATCAGTTCCAGACTTTGAAAATTAAATCATATTTATTAAAAATGTTTGGAAATGTATCATTATTTATGCATAAGTAGGAAGAGTTGCTGGCTTACTGTATATGGGTTTTAGTTGATGCTAGAGTAAAACAGTTGCAGGGTAGTCATTATATCCACAGGTCTGATCGAGGTCAGGTCTAATTAGAGCAACCCAACCCAGAGCATTTTATAGTGGTAATTACGCCTCAGTATTGTGATAAAGTTACATGCTGAGATGGCTCTAAACCAACACATTTCTTTCTTCGGGGCAACCAGTCCCACCTTGCTCAGAGTTTTCCTGGAACAGTCACTAGGTTAACATTGTAGTTACATATCCGGACTGAGGATGCTTACTTTCTTACAGTAGTTGTGTAAAACTTTGAAATTGTGTCAGTCCTTGTCTGTATCCTTCCCATCTTCGGTCTCTGTGGAAAGCATGAGTTGGCGTCAGTACCCCATAGCCTGCTAGTTCACTACCTAAAAACCCAGCCCACCCGGCCCGCCTGACATTAGTGATTCTGTTTATAGTGCTCTCTGGCTTCTCTTGCATGGGGCCCATCAGGAGCATCTCTGCACCCTTTGAGGGAAGGATGAGCTGCATCTCCCCTCACCATCCTCAGTGACATCAATGAATCCTTTTGATGTGCCAAGATGAATATGAGTGCAAATGTGTTTTTATCAATTTATGTGTTTTTCTCATTGACTATGTTTGGCCACAGCTACACCACTTTGGGGATTCTACATCACGTTCCCCTGTATAAATTCAGACAAACTCGCTTTGAAAGTTCAGAAACATTTGACTATAGGTCGACACACGAAACACATTTTCCATTGAGGGAGCATGTAGACAGTATAGTTAACTTCTCCAATCTTTACACTCATATGAACTATTAAGAAAACACTTTTGATTTAGGTTTTATTCAATTACACACAGTTATAGTTCATTCAAGATACTTTATCAGAAGATATGAGTGGAAACTAAATGAAGACATACAATCTAGTCTACATGTATGTGCAGAACCACTACTGTTTAACTCACATAAAGAAATGTTTCCTTCAGTAATTGTACCTTAAACACCTCTCCACACAAATAAAACATGATTGTACAGCAGGAGGAAACTGAAATGCTCTAAACAGGGTTTCATCAGTCTGGTATTTCAGGCAGCTGTTTTCAGTTTAAGCTCTGCAGGCAGCACGGAGGGAGAGAGTGCAGAGATTGTTGATGAGATGTGGTGGTGGGAGCACAAACTGAAGCAGATATAGGACCTTACTATTCCTCGGCCTGTTATCCCGAGGTGGGACGCCTTCCAGACCTTGAGGCACTTACTTATCTTGGGGATTCTGTCTCCCACAGAGCACCCTAGCCTTTTTTTACTGTAGACCACAATGCTTTACCATTCCCTTTACACTCACAGCCCAATCAGCCAGCAGCGGGAGGCTATCAGATCATGAGCATGTAGCATCAATATGACTACGGTTCATATCAGGCATGCTTCAGTTCACACAGAGGGCAAAAACATGTCTTCCCACTGCAGAGGCTCACTTAAATACCAGCTTATACAGTATATACAGTAGGCTGCATGATAATTAAAAATGCAATATACATCTTTCAGTATTGAGATAAGAGTTTCACATATGTATTAAACTTCAATTTATCATGAAGCCCTGTTAGGCAGTAATAGTGAACTTGCAGTGGTGAAACTAAATTAAGCAGTGCGCGGATCGTCGTCCAGGAGAAGGTTAGTTGACAGCAGCTGTTCTTCTTGGTGAAGTTATAAATCAGGTTGGCTGGCCCCCACTGAGCCTGTCCCAGCCATGGAAGGGGAACATGGATGTTTCCTGCTGCTATGGGTCGTAAAGGCCTGACAGACGCATGTCATATTATCATATCGGATCTGAAAGTGAGACGGAGGTGACATCTGCAAAGTGGATTGAGCTATAGCAATCATATAACATTATGTTGGTGTGTTCCCATTCAAATTGTGAAATGCTATTTGAATCAACATTTTTCCATTTCTGATATTGGTAATAACTTGGTAATAACCTTTGGATGCCCTTTATTTCCCCCAGTTACTCATATAAACCAATTGAGCTTAAGAAGTCACAATGTTCCATGGAGCCTATAATGGAATTAAGGCAACTCATCTAAAATGTGTAGTCTCTTTATCACGAAGCAGACTTGTGGATCCATTTAGAATAAACAGCACAAACTTTTGATGACGATATTCTTTATGAGCTCTGTCCACAGGATGTCACTCTTCTCTGACCTCGACTGCCCAATTTAAAATTATGAGCTAATGTTCTTCATTAGTTATGAGTAATAGCCATGGTACCAAGCCTTGTGCTACCAGACGTAAGACAGTTTATAACTCTGGGATTTTCCCCTGCTCCTTCTTCGTCTGATGTTCAGTTTTTCATTTGATAAACTCAAGTTGACACAATGTGTTTCAGTTTTTTCCCATTGAATAAAATGAGCTTTAGCATGGGTTTGACCCTGTCGTAGCTAATAATGACAGATGTGGGAGGGGTGCGTGGCACCTCCACACCTCTCCTGACATAATCCGTCATCCTTTTACATTGCCAGAGACCAAATCCCTACAAATGTCACCAGCTTATTTGCTGCAAATTTGGAAGTAGCTACATTAGAAAACAGGATCTAATCAGGCCTGTATATGACAGAGAGTAGGCCGGGGAAGCCTTTTGTTTGATTGGTACATGGGTCGGAGGGGCTGCCTATTGGAAATCCCTGAAGCAGGCTTTAGGGGCAGGTCTGATTCTCGTGTGAAATGGGGAGGCTCTATAGCTCTCGGCTGACTTGACTGAGGCTGTATGGGTGTGTTGGCAGGGGGAGCGGCGCCCATGAATAGGGTCTTTGACTACCTCAGACTTGCCCTGAAAGGCAGGACAAAGACCCTAGGGCCACGGCTTAGAGCCTCACAGCTGAGCTACAGAATGCTTGGCCCAGTCTTCCTCCCTCCTTCCCTCATTTAAATACTACAGTGGCTTTCAGCATTCGGGTGACCAAGTTTTGCATTCACAACATAACGTTTGACTTTTCTTCCTGGTTTGTTTACAGTAACTTTAAATCTGCATAATCCAGTACATACAACATATAGATAAGCTTAACATACATCACTGTGACTTTTTAAAAAGACTGAAGATTTGATTGTTGTTTAATATAAGTCAGTATTTAATACACTGAAATAACCATACATCATCAAAAAGGACACATTATAAAGATCAACCTCAGGTCAATTGATTATCTCCAACAGATCTGTGTGACTCTTCAGCTTCAGATTTGCAGGCCGAATAAAAAGCCATAAATCTTTTTCGTGGAGTTAATGGGGTTATTTGAGTCCAGTCCAGACACTCTCTCCCCATCGAGTGTCTAGTTTCAGATGTCACTCAGAGCTTTGTTTGCCCCCCCAGGGTGAAGGGTTAGAGGTCAAGGTTCAGGGCCAGTTGGCTGAGTGGTCACAAAAGCCCAGGCTTCCCTCAGCACATCCGATCTCTTCTTCCTCACCAGTCTCACGTTTGTTATTTTTTTTTGTATATTTAGGACATAGTCTCGCTAAAGTTAATGTTTGCTGATGTTGAGGTCGTAATTATCACAGTTCGCAGTTTCACAATGAGCTCATAAAGTGGCTTTGAAATTTGGCTCCCGACGTTCACTTTATTACTTCAGTGGAAACTTGTGTTAATTATATAGTTGTTTTTAAGGACTTCATATTGTCCAGCCATTTTGTTTATCCACCAGATATCCCAGGACCTTATACCTATATCTTGACTTCATCTGTGAATATTCACTTCTCAGTTGAATAAAATATTTCCATTTCACTTCCAAATTTTTGGTTAAATCTTTGTGCAGCCTCACCCCTTCCCATGCACTCCCTCGCCCCACCAGCACCACCACCCAAATATGTCCTGCAGCCAGGTTTATTATGCCGTTTCACGCAGACCAAAATTGCAGCTGCATGGAGGACAATCTGGAGCACATTAGCTCAGGCGCTGTGATTTATAAATTGTTTCTCAGGCCATAAATCCTGCTGTAATTGTGCACAAGCACCCCACTCTTTCCCCACTCACTCCCCTCCTCTCTTCTTACCATGAGCAGCTTACAGTTCTTGGGTTAACTCTAATTGTTTGCAGAAGTGTGCTGTTCGGATTGAATAAAAGTTTGTTGTGTTGCGGTCCAGATTTGGCCGAGCAGAAACAGCTTTTTGTCAAAGATAAACTCGCCTACTTACTTTAGTCGGCTGGTAAACTATCTTGTGCTTCGAGCCTCACTGAAACATCCAAAACCAAGTACGAGCATTTGTCTTCCAGTCGCTGTTACTCCGGTTCATGCTCTGCATTCCTGAATACTGTGTAATTGTGAGGGGCCTCTCCTAAACCTTGTCCCTGGGAATCTGATATTTACAGCAGCTCCTGATCCTAATCACCTTACCATTCTCATTAGATTGTATTGGAACTGAAAGATAGCAGCAGCTGCATATGGATTTTTTTAAAAGCATGTCTGAACATAAGTTAACAGTGCTCTGCTTAATGTCATTGTGACAGTGTATGTGGATTGTAAAGCCAAGCTAAATATTTTACACTTTTACATTTCAGACTTTGTACTGAAGTGCTCAGAGATGTTTTTTTAAGGGACTTAATGAAGTGTCACCAAGTGTCTGACCTTGTAGCCTCTAAATTTGAATTCTTATTAGTGTAAATTGACACATAACAAGGTTTTAAGCAAATCTGTAACTGCTGGCCCTTAGGAGCAGTACGAGGCCATATGCTGCCTGTAGATAGCAGGAAATGACTTTTACATATGTTTTAGGTATACATTTTTTGGCTGGAGTCCAGACCTCCCCGCAGCCTGCAGACACAGTACAGCCAATGCAAGGGGAGTGTCATGCTATCCATTGTGGACATTCTACTCAACATTTTCACTGAACTAAAAGCTAATTTCTTTTACCTCCAAACTGTAGAATCCATGTCTAATAGGAGAAGTTGCTAGCGTCAGCAGAAATGCATTGCATACTTGTGGTGTGTATGAGTTTGTGTAGGGCAGAGCCGGAGGGCCGGCGGCGGTGGGATGGGGCGACGGGTTAGAGCCGAGGTGATAGCGATGTCAGGTTGTAAAAAGTGAGATGAGACAGGACCTGGACATTTGGGGCTAGTACACACAGAGCAGGCAAACAGAGGAGGCATCTGCAGGCAGCTGTGTGCGGGGGGAGGGACCAGGCGGTTGGGGTGTGTGGGGGGGCAGGGGTGTGGAGCCGGGTGGTGAGGGAGTGGGGGGGTCGCACTTGCAGAGTGAACACAATCAGCCCTCTGTTTTCATAAGACTTGTGGTATGTGAGAGTAGAAACAAATGTGTTTAATTTAGGACCTTTTTTCTCCCCCTCCCCCTCCCCCCTACCTCTCACTACACCCACTTATGCCCACCTCAGATTTTAAGAACTGACTTTTCCCTTCAAGATCCTTCACTGCCTCTTTTTGCCTCAGCCATCTGCAGTGAGTTTAAAAAAAGAAACAATCCACCAGTGTGCACAGGCCTAAAAGGTGCTTTGAGCAGACCGGGCAGATTTACTCTCCAGGTTCTAAGTAAATATTTATTATTTTTATTTGTATATCTGTGTTTAGATGTTTAGTGATAGTGTAAAAGATAGAACCAAGGCTTACTATAGCTTCCTTCTGGTTTGTGTCATTGGTGTAACTATGAATAACAAAACTCACATGTTTTCTTTCTAAGCTGAGATTTACTGTAAACAGCCCTGCACTGGTAACCACTTTGTGTTCTGGACTTAATTACACAGACTTTTATGGATGTGAATTTCAATGAAGACTACTCCCTTAACAATTAAAAGTGTTGTGCATCTGGATGATACACAGCACACAACAGGGTTAAACTCTGGTGACCTTGACATGTAGTCTGTAGTGACAAGAGATCACATTGACTTTGGCCTGTGCATTTTGTGACAATTAGAAGCAGCTCGCTCACCTCCAGGTACTGTAAGGGAAACCACAAAATATACCTCACATAATTGAATACTCCTCTGTCTTTATTAGGTGGTCTTGCTCTCAACAGATGCATAATCTTTATTGTGTGTAATTATACAGTTAGTTTATATGGCCTGCTCTACACTATTACTCACTTATTCCTAACTTTAACCCTACCCCAGACCTTCTTTAATTACGTCTGATTAGAATTACCTGAAAGTCAATAGGAACAACGGCAGCTTCATTTAAAGGCTCAATCACCATGGTAACGATCTGCATACAGGAAGCAATAATTTCGGATTTTGTCATGTAAACACAGACAGGACTCTACCCCGAAACAAATAATTGCTTGAGTTGCAAATATTTAAGCCCCGCTGAAGTGGCAGAGCACTCACTTGGGAAGATTGTAAAAAGCATTTCAGGAGTTTATCTTGGCTCTGGATTCTGTTAATGTTGGTTTATGGCTGAAACAGCAGTAAATTTGATTCCATAATTAAAGCAAATAACTACAGCCAAAACACTAAAACAAATTAATGTTACGCATTGGTTTGGCCCTGTGTTTAATATTTAGGAGATGGACAAGTTAAGGGCAATGGTCTTCTGCAAATATATAAGTCTTGTGTTTGTTTGTTAAAGGTTCTCTAGTGTGTCAGCTGCTAGTGCTGAGGCAGAAATGGTTGTATCTTTTATATTTACTCTAGTACATTAGTACATTATGAACAGTTTGTACAGACTGTATTTATTCAGTATTATATTGTGCATTAATAGTTAATACTTTGTGCCAACAGGTGTTTTGATAAATGAGTTGTCAACATTTTTGTGAGGTTTAAATTAGCATCTTGAAAATCCTAAAAACAACTTGTGCTGACCCCCCTGATTCTGACCACCCCGGACTCTCCCCTCTCTCTTTGCACTAATAGTTCTTTTGTGTACAAGAGCATGTTAAGAGGCCAGTGAGCCTGGCCTTAATAGGCCAGGTTGCCATAGAAACCACAGCACTCTGGATGTCTGACCTTTGACCCAGTTTTTTTACTGGCTATGAATAAGAGTGCAGGACGACCAACCAGGTCACAATGGAGGCCGAGCAAACCAGGGAGTGCCCTGTCATAGTCACTTAACTTCATTCCTCCGTGGACTAATGGACACTTCACATGTGGGGGCCATTAGCAGCACTATCTCCCCTGTATCAGCACAGACACAGCAATCACAGGGTTAACAACATCTTAATGTCCAGCTCAAACTAAATACTTGAGAAAATGTGTCTTTCAAAAGTATAATCAGCTTTCTGTCATCTTAAAATCGAACATCTACCTTAAGTATACTGATATACTGTAGTTACTGTGATGTAGAGGCCAATGTCTGTGTTAAAATGACTGTGGGCTGTTTGGGGCTTGTCATTTCCCCATCAATTACACACTAATTAGCACAAAGACTGCTGAGGTTTGCTTAAGAATTGTCAATGTAATTGTCTCTAATGTTGCCAAACAATGAGCCTTAATGCAAACTTTGCAGCAGGACAGGGGCTTCTTATCACAAGCCTTTGTGTGTAAAGCTTTAATTGTGTTTTATGCATAGATCGGGTTAGGGTGTCAATGGCCCTGCATGAGCAGGTGATACAACTAGAGTAAACCAGTGAGGGTGTGTGACAGGCCCATTGTCTGAAGCTGCTGTTCATATGGGCTGAGACGATAATTAACACCTCCGCCAACAGCACACTGTGTGGCCCATTTGTTTTCTGTTGGGGGTAAAAGAAAACAATGGGGAGGGGTCCTCTACTCAGTAGGTGATTGACATTATCTGCTGCAGCAATCCATGCAGGCATTCCTGTTGTTGCTTGACTTTCTACTGCAAAATGAGCAAGTCCTGTCAGGGCTGATACTCTGGAAATACTGTTTACCTTGTTTCTTATTGGTTGAATCTACTTTTAGAAACGTGTATCTTTTTCATAGACAACATCAAAGTTGGTAAAGTTTTTCCTCTTTCACTTACTGCCACAGTGACAGTACAGTCCTAGATGCAGTTTTACCCAGAAATAGGCAGATTTAGTTTCTAACAAAGTTTGGGAAATTTCTGTGTTTTTGGCAGACTGTGTGACTTAGTTTGACAGCAAATGTCCAGACATCTGTCTCTTCAGTGGCTCTGATGTTGGACTCAGTGTAGCAGCACACACTTCACAGATGACAAAGACTCTTGGCTGTGTTTTCTTGACTCTGTGAGAGCGATGTAACAATTAGACCCAGCTCTGGCAGGACACATGCCCCACAGCATATGTTGTATTCTCACTTCAAAAACCAAAGGGCTCCAGTGTAGCTTTTGGGAAAATTTCAGTGGCAACATTGCCACCTTTGTCACATCTGCTTCCTGTAAAAGTAGCACAATCTTCTGATGTCTGTTCTGAGAGCTGGAGGCAGAGGGAACGCTTGGAAGACACTTTGAACTGTCTGTTCATTCTGAAAAATTGATCACATAAACTTTTCTTCATTAGTTACACAATCATTTTTGTGTTTGGTGGCTCTTAAGTGTTTTGTTTCTCATATGACAGGCATTAGCCAAAAGCATTTGTAAAACTGATTCATTTCTGTAAAGCCTTTTCACTCGTTCAGTGTTTTACAATCATGTTCAGAATACACACGACACAAGTTAAAAAAAAATGTATTTCCCATTCTCAACCCACAATCCCTTGCTTCTGTTTCCTGAAACTACTTATGGACACACCCCCTCCCTGCGCCTCTTGTGTGATAAGACACATTTACACTGGAGTGTAACAGGATGGTTTGGTACAATAGTCCCTAATAAGGATACTGATACTAGATTGGATATCGCTGCCTATCCAGGCCAGCTGGATTGGTGAATAAGGCCGATACTGGAGCCAGATCGGTGCATCTCTTTGGCATGTGTCTTTGTTTTTATTCTCTGTGCAAGGTCAGGTCAATAAAGGTTTCAATCATCTCTAGGTTCTAAGGCTTTCCACTCTATAGCTGGCCAGCATTATTTTGGTATTAAATGTGCATTTATTTGTGTTTATCAATCATGATACAGTAGGGTCAAGTTCCTCCTTTTGAAAAGCAAAGTGTACTGTATAGTTTTCACCCGACCAGTGCTGTACCAGCCTGGTGAAAACGTGCCATTAGTGAGTTGTGTGGGGCATCACTGTGAACAGTAGGAAGCAGGAGTTGCTGTGACAGTGTGTGGCTGCATTACCTGGCTGTTTCTGAGTATGTGTGCAGCTCCATAGGGTGCTGCGGTAATTAAAAGAAAAGTAGGCGCTCAGAAAAGTGCCTAGGGCCATGTTCCTCCGTCCTGGCAGAAGCTGTCAAATCAGGGATGGATCGGGTGGGAGAGCTGGGTGGGCATGGCTGCGCTACACCAAACGTTCACAATAGAGCTTGTTTCATTTGTGGAAGAATTCATGATTGACATAGATTAGACAGAGGAAACTGCATTGTTTTGGATTTTCCCTCCAGAGAGTAGCATTCATTAGGCGCCATGCACACAGCAGTAAAGTTTCAATGGGAGCTAGCAGCTTCTAAAAGCACTGCCTCCTGACAGTTGTATGGACTTGGGCCCATTAGTTGGAACCTACGATTCAGCCTTGAGCAGTATAGTGAAAATGAAGAGGGCTGATGTCAACTCCAAGAATTTCCCCCTTTTCGAAGGAAAAGGGTCCCCTTCCCCCTGCACCGCGGCTCTGTTGGACCCCAGCTGTCAGGAAACAATACCCTGGGCCTGCTCCGACAAACTCAGTCCTGAAAATGTTTTTTTCTTCTCTCCATTCCCCTCCTCCTATAATGTCTTTTCCATTTTTAACCCACAGTCGTTCAAGCTTCCTTCCTCTTTACTAACCCTTAGTGGTGACGGAAGTTTTTTTTTAATCACTCAACTGAAACATCAACTTTTTTTTATATAGCAAAACACTCAAACAATATATAATATACAGTATTGTTATAAAAAAACTGTTGAACTGAAAACTGTTAGCAGAGAAGCGGCTTGTACAAAACTCAACAAAATTAACATCCATATTCACGACAAGCTGATGTCAGTGTGCCCCAGGGCAGCTGTGGCTACATTGTAGCTTACCATCATCAGGTGTGACTGGAGTGAATGAATAATACAAATATGTAAAGCGTCTTTGGGTATCTTGAAAAGCGCTATATAAATGGAATGTAT
>JAVQKC010006295.1:0-10083 GCA_036025475.1 Philypnodon macrostomus
CTACAATCACGCAGGACTACACTCACCCAGGACTACACTCACCCAGGACTACACTCACCCAGGACTACACTCACCCAGGACTACACTCACCCAGGACTACACTCACCCAGGACTACACTTACCCAGTACTACACTCACCCAGGACTACAATCACCCAGGACTACACTCACCCAGGACTACACTCACCCAGGACTACAATCACCCAGGACTACACTCACCCAGGACTACACTCACCCAGGACTACAATCGCCCAGGACTACACTCACCCAGGACTACACTCACCCAGGACTACACTCACCCAGGACTACACTCACCCAGGACATGAACTGTTTTCTCTCCTCTCTTCAGGAAAAAGCCTAAAAAGACTGCTTTTATCTCTGGGCCATAATTACCATGAATACATACGGACTCGTACTTCACATAAATACTTCTGATGAAACAAGACATTTTCAATTTTGTTGCAATGACTTCAAAAGTTGCTATATGCTAAAATCCATTGAGAAAGTTGACAGACAGGAGTTGTTTGGAGCTATAGACGGTAACATGAACCGCCCTGTGTCGAGGTCAAATGGTGTCTAAACTATATTCCTGTGGCTCTGCTCTGGAGAGTACTCTGTGAATGTCACTATTGCTGTGGTACCAGAGGCTAACTTTTCACTCAACTTGACTGACACTTAGCATGCTGATCCAGACATTTCACACCATTAACTGGCCAGTGGGTGTTTTTTTCCTACCTGCAGTGGCTTTTCTTCACTCCTGTTTTGCAGAGATGCTGAGCTCACACTTTTCCAGGACAGAGCAAAAAGCCTGACAGGTACTTAACGACGATCACAAACACAGCTAAACATGCACCGGCCACTGGGCAGGGCACAGGAAGGAGGAAGGTACCTACCCTTTTCAGCCATATCACACTTTCCAAAAGAAGGAACAAATCTTCAATGTGCAGTTTAAACAGACCGGCAGCATGAGCTAAAGTGTTTTCATCATTTCTGTCTGCACATGTGTTACCTTACAGCAGCTATTTCAAGAATAAATGTGTATTTATATGTGTTCATGAACTCTCTGTTTTTAACAATGTTATAGGCAGAGGTGGGTAGTACTCAGTTACATTTACTCAGTTACTTTTGCTTGAGTAACTTTTTAAATAAATTGTACTCCATAGCTTTACTGCACAATACTCTTTACTTTTACTTGAGTAATAATATTTTGAAGTAACTGTACTCTTACTTGAGTAAAATCTTGTGAATATACAAAGAGTAAGAGTACTTTTACCACCTCTGTGTGTCATGTAGGAATAGCTTCATGTGAAAAATGTGATGATGTGGAAATTCTGTTCCTTGTGCCTCAATTTTTTAAAAGAATATTTTACGTTTTTAGTTTATCTTTTGAATATATCAAAATCTGTTTATTTTTTTTAAATTTTTTTTGCCAGATTACCACAAAATTAAACCATTAATCTGCCATTACGCTCAAACAGTTACTCAGGACTTGAGTCGTTTTTTTCACCAGTACTTTTCTGCTCTTACTCCAGTAATTATGGGAATAAGTACTTTTTACTTTTACTTGAGTAACATTATTTTGAAGTAACTGTACTCTTACTTGAGTAAAATTATTGGCTACTCTATCCACCTCTGAGTATATTGTAAAAAAAGCTTAGTTTTGTTGGGTTGTATCCATTAGTGCACAGTATTTCTTTGATGTTTCAATAAGTAACAATCAGAAACTATCATTACAAATCAGAACCAACAAAGTTCTGTACGTCCATGTATTTGGGGTTTTAGTGCCGTTATTCTATGCCTTTACTGCCCTAACGATTGATTTAGAAATGTCTCACTTATAATGTGTGGTGCTCAGAATCAACCATCTGCCACTTTGTTTATACAAACTGGTCACACAGAATTTGGGTGTTTCGTCCATACACCTTACTGCACAACACAAAGGAATCCGTCTGGTTTTCTCTTGCTTCGGAATATAAATGGATGCATTAAGGATTGAGGGGGCAGGTTGTTTGTCAGATGCTAACACTTAAAGGTCCGGCTTAAATGTGTATGTCATTTTTGGGGTCTGAGCTGGAGTTGCACCCACTTCCTTTATGGTAGCAGCTGTAAAAACGTTGTCGGATTACACACACACCACAAAGTAGGAACTCATATTAGAGGCTGGTACTGGTCAGGAAGTTAGGAGGAGTCCAGAGGGCGGCTACTTTAAAGCTTCTCACTTTCTCTGAGCAAAGCGAGTCGGGCCCAGGGGAGGAAGAGCTAACACCAGGAGGGTGCCGCTCCAGATTTTCTAATTTAGCTACACGTGTCAGGGATATGTGAGGCTTTTCCACTGAAGTTTTAGCTATTATAGCAAATGCACTGTCCCTATTTGCAGCCCAGGATAACAAATCCAGATCCTTTTGGATTAGTGAAGCTCGGAGACTTGTATGATGAAGCCAGAAGATTGTTGAGAGAGAAAACTCCCTGAAATCTCCCTCATCTACTGAGGGAATAGGACCTGTAGAAATAATAGTCCAGCGTGTAATTCCCCAAATTATACACATCCTAGCATTGTCAGCCCACAGCAGACTGTTTACATGCCAAACCAATGACTGTCATAGTAACATGGTTTGACATGGGTGTAAAAACATCACTGTCATGGTAGAGTGTAAGGCCTTGATAATCCGTTTACACTAAATCAATATGAAATGTCAAAGCACAGCCGGTCTAAACTGTGAAATTACATGTAACAGTGGATCAGATTCACAAAGTTGAACTACGATATCAGAGATGAAAGACATAGACTATAGACCTGCTCAATCAAGAGCCTCAATCATACACTCATACACACTCTTGCAAATGAGAAGGAGAGAATATTTTGAGTACTTTTTTGCTAGATTTTGCCTAGAACAGTATGAGCAATAAATAATATCAGTTAATATGTAAGAATGTGGAAGGTGGTCAGATCGTCAGGTCAGGTTGACTTTAGCTGTTAGGGCTACATACATTTACTTCTGTTTTTTATTGTAGGCTTTTAGCTCTACATTTCTATGTACCACCACATGGATTGTTATTCAGACTGAAAACAAGAAGCACATACTTTCATTTCAAAATTCATTTATTATTTCAGAATTTTCCGCCTTTGTTATACAAAGATGTTAAATAACTTAAATACATTCTTACCAGTCATTTGTGATCTGTTTATACCTACAGGCTATACACATGAGGTAGAGGAAAATAATTTAGGATTCCCATAAGACATGAAGAAGTGAATGTGGACAAAGCTTTTTGTCTGCGTAGAATCATCACAATGGGTAATACATGGTCTGCATGTGCATACATTACAAGCACAGTACAAATCTTAACAGGTACTGAGTTTAAACCAGGTTTTATAAAATAGTGGATTTGACAAACTGATCAAAAGTAAAGAATATTATCATTAATGCAGTGTGATTGTCAGTGCCTGACAGCTGAGATTTGATATTGAATGAGATTGGTTGCAAATATGACTTCTTGAAGCCTCCACCCCATACAGAACACCCCAAAGAATAAAAAATGAGTAAAAAGACAGAATATAAAATCAATTTAGACTTTTGACACTATTTACACTAGACACATGCTCATAATATATTTAAAAATAATTTATCTCTTATTTCTTTCTACAAAATAGACTTTTGTACATGATCCATTGATGACTTCACCAGTGCAGTTTTGCATGCTCTGAGGAAATGTATATATGACATTGTTATGAATTGCTAAGGGGTGCCACAATTTACCACACTGACACTGACCAACTACGTCCTATGTTTTGTGTTGAAATCTTACACCTGTGCCAAGATATAGCATATTTTTATATACAGAATATTAGCATTAACCAAATCACTTTTACTGTTAGCATTAGTGCATTTAAATATTGCAGATCTAATAAAGTGAATACATATTTAGCTTCAGTGTCCTTATAGATTAGTTATGCAAACGCTTACTAGTGTTCATGACAGAGAACTCTTGCCATGACTCATAAAAATGTTACATGTTGTGTTTAGCATTGCAAACATAGATTAACTGTGTGACATCATTTCAATTAATTATGTTTGTGGGAGATGGTGACACCCCTTGAATTGCTGGCTGTTTACGGATAGACCTGTATGTCTGTGGGCCGTGCTCAAACTAAGAAGATGTGGGAAGCTGGCATTTAGGCTCCTAGCCTCTGCATAGCTATTATGGTTTCCTTGTAGCGTGCAAAGTTTCTATGTATATTTTCTGACCGCTCTTTACTTGGTGTGCCATTTCTTATCAAAATGCTTGGAATTCAGTACAAATAACCCAATCCCGGGCTCTACAACAAGATCCGGTGACCAAATACTGCTTGTGAGAGATGTGCCTCACGTTTGTCTGGCTTTACCACAGGAGAAGAAACCATTGCTATTTACAATTAAAAAACAAAAAACGCATTCTGCACTGAACTGTATCCATAAATACAGATTTTAAATACGATTTTTAAAAATACGTTTAAAGGGCTTTGGGCTTCAGTGCGTGAATGTTGCTATATTACAAAGCTGGGTCCCTCACTCAGTAGTTAATTCATCTCATAATTACACAATGAAATATATAATCTCTGCATTGTCTGTAAGCCATTTCTCATATTGATTTCTGTAGTTATGTTAAATACGCGCTAACTGTGTGACTAGTATAACGTATTTCAATATATTCTGCAATGCAATTTGTGGAACAAGCAAATATTACACACTGTGTTTTCATTCGCTACGAGGCCGACACATTAACCTTCACAAGATTTTCGTCTCATGTTGGCCCCATATGCATGTCTGTAATGTTTATAATATGGCTCAATCAAATCTTCAGAGGAAGAGAGAAGGATGTCAAATTGCAGGGGGCTACATTCCTCCAGGTCTCCACAGTTTTCTTTACAACTTTAAAGCAGTTTAAACATGACCTAATGAGTAGATCTATGCTAGCATCTTTTGGCTAAGTAAATCACACTGCCCAGTCTGACAATTGCGTTTCCAAAAAATGCCATTTTTTAGAAGATTTAGAAGAGAACTTTTTACCAGGTTACATTAATTTTGCATTATGTATATACACTCATACATGCAGTCTTGCCATCATGTACCACTAGCATTGGCCGCTGACACAGAAAAACTGTATTCATTTGCATATGTGAATGGCTATAATTGTGTGACCTGTGTACTGCTAAACAAAACCTTGGTATGCGCTGCCAACTGTAGCTATTCTTACCGTTCACATAACTGCAAGTACATTTTACAATAAAAGATGTGCACTTACTGGAAATGCAAATGGTTTGGAAGGATATTCATGTACTTTGCCTCTAGACCAGTAATATTGGATGTATTTTTGGAAGCGTTACATACAAAGAATTGATTTGTAAGACTGGGCTGGAGTCATGCATGGACTATGCAGATCACACTTGGATATTGTTGCTTATTTTTATCCAAATAGTGGTTAAAGTTATTCCCTGAACACTGGTTTGCTCAAGGCTGAGATAAGCCTAAATGTCTGGTTTCCTGTTATATTAGATCATCCATAAAAAAAAAAAGAGTTAAAAGAAAAAACATTGTTCTTTTCTTCCTGTAAAGGAGTAGTCCCAAAGGATTCATAAATTAGACGTTGAACACAAGTGTGCTGCCTTGTCAGAATAAATCAAGAGGAAAGAGGAGCAAGAGCACACAAACATAAACCATTTGTGTGGTTAGTGGTTTGTTTTAACATAGTTAGATAAGTGGCTTGTATAATATCTTTACAATGTAACTGAAATTATTAACATACATATACAAACACATTGTGTTTGAGTGTAAATATGTGCGTGTAGGATAACCCTTACACCATGTCTTTATAGCAGTCTCTGAATATGGTTTTCAATGCCATAAGTGTCGTCAATGTGCTCACTCAAACCACAAGTACAGACCAACGAAAACAAAAACACACACAGTCATTATGCATCAGTCCACTGGTGTCCCTGTGCTGCAGCTGGGCCTTGTGTGTTATGGGTTATCATAGATTTTTTACATTTTCTTGTAAGGCCACTAGGTGGGAAATGCTTGAGGGGCTGGCCCAGCTGTGACATTGGCAAAGGTGAGAGAACCTTTACAGAAATCCCTCAAAGTGCTCATTGCTCCTGCGTCGGCTCCATCTTGTGCAGTCCGTCCCGACTGTAAAGCCCTTTTTGTCGATCCGACCTCATTCCTGACTTTAGCCTTTGCACGTGTACACCTCTTCTCTCTGCGTGCACTGCTTACACTCCACGTAGCAGCACCAGCGGACCTGGCACTGGCAGGGCCGGGTCACCTCCCTGCTCTGGGTGTTGTGGCCCCGACCACAGCAAATGGCGTCACAGTTTTTGTCCTTGTAGCACTTACGGCCCGCTGTTCCCGACGAGTACTTGCTGGCCCTACAGAAGCTGGGCGAGTCCTCGATGTGCAGCAAGTCCATAGTGCGGGGGATCTGGTCGTTGGGCCCGGGCAGAGGCTGCGGGGGCTGGCTGCGTCCTGTAGAGATCTCCCCCTCCCCAGTCGCCTCATTGGTGGAGCTGCCCACCTTCAAGGAGGCCTCGTAGCGCTGCTTTAGCTGTTTGCCGATCTCGTGGAAGGGCAGCAGTTGCCTCCAGCACGTCTGCACCGTGCACGAGCCCGAAACACCATGGCACTTGCATGTGGTCTCCACTCCAGCCTTGATGACCTGAGCAGACACAAAGACATACTGTTATCAGCAACAGACCAACGGGAGCATGAGGTATGAGATATTCTGACAATGAAGAACAAAAACATCACTGAAAACATCATTGATTTTAGTTATTACATTCTAGAACTGCAATTATGAGCAACAACTCACTTTGGAGTTTATAATAATAATGCATTAGTTTTATATAGCGCTTTTCTCAAGACTCAAAGACGCTTTACATTACATTATTCATTCACTCCACAGTCACACCCGGCGGTGGTAAGCTACTTGTGTAGCCACAGCTGCCCTGGGGCACACTGACAGAGGGGGTGGCTGTCAGTCTGCGCCTATAGCCCCTCCAAACACCACATTCATTCATTCATTCATTCATTCATAGGCAATGCGGGTTAAGTGTCTTGCCCAGGGATACAACAACAGCGTGTGCTTGGACTGGGACTCGAACCACCGACCATCTGGTTGAAGGGCGAGCACCTACCCACTGCACCACTGCACCACTATACCTCTGTCTATAGTACCACAGACACCACAGACACAGTGGAGGCAGTTGATGCTATAGACAGTGCATAGTTAGGCATAATTAAATGATTTTTATGTTTACAGTTTGAGCGGGATACCATAGCTGTTTGACGTCACTGAAATATATGGCCCCTTTCCACTTTCAATTCTTAAGATGCAACAGGGTCAAAAGTTGGTTCTTTATATTCAGTCAGTATCTAAAGTAAACATAGGACTTTCCACTACACAGAAGAGATGGCACAAAATGGCATTAATTACTCATTTGAAAAAAATAAATCTATATAGTGCTACAATGGTATAGTTCATTTTGCTGCCATTTTGTGTCCAGCATTAGCTAGATAAAGTCTCTTTTACATGAGCTTTAATGACATGGCTATTTGTGACATTGTCTAATTTTAAAAAAAAGAAGAAGAGAATTAATAGAAATAACTCATCGTACATGTCGGGTGGTTTAGCCTTAGCGGCAACCAGAGTCTTCAAGCAACAACAGCTCAATTTCAAATTATACTGCACCTTCAGCCACTGTAAAGAACTGCTTGACTTAGATTCTGACTCAGTAATCCTGCCCGCTTCTCCAATCCGAGTGTGCTGACGCTAATGTCTGTAGGTAACCTGCATGGACTATCCAAAGCTGTACCTAATAAATCTTTTCTCATGTTCAGTCATACATTAGTGTGAGTGAAGTACAGAGAGTCAGCTAAAAAGCCCACTCGTCATGTTATCTTAACAGTGCTTGACCCCTCTGTGGTCAGAGTTTATTGCAGCAGTCAAAAAGAAGCGTGTGAGTGAAAATGGACGACAGTAACACATTGTCCTGGATGGGGTCGGGTCTAGAGTCTGCTTTTTGCCGACTGGAAGCGCATATTCATCAACCCGGCAGGTCCAGAGCACTTGGCTTGGTAAGCTTTCACATGGGTTCACATTGGTGGTGAGGGTCTGCGGAGACTAGCACATTCCAGTTTTCTGCTCTTTCTCAAAGTAGAGTGAAAATACAAAAACAATGCCATAAATTGTCTGTCACAAAAAAGTGTTGCAACTGCATTTCTCCAAACAAAAGTATGTCTGAACACAATTACTTGAAATGCCACACCTACATCTCTTTTAGCTTCTGCCCAGCATTGTTTAACAGAAATGCATGCTCTATATTCTGAGGTGCAATTGTGTGCATTGTTTGCATTCAAATTCATGCTAGCTCAACAAGTACAGGCTTGCTCCCAGCGGCAGCATACCAGTAAAGCATGGCTTGTGTTTGGCAACTGTAATGACTGAATAACATTGTTATTTCTTCATTCAATTATCTTCTTCCTCGTAATCCTATTGCATACCGTGGGTGGGATACAAGCTTCAATGGTGTTAGTTGCAGTACAGCCATTCTTTGAACAACAGGTCTGGTCTGTTATCACACTATTTCAAGTCTGATAAATAAAAAGCCATATTTGCTCTACCACAGACAAAGGCCTATCGAGTCTGAGATTGAGACGGACCAATATTGACTCGTGAACACTTTCAGCATACTTACACTAGCAATTGCTTTGGCATTATATATAGATAAGGACCAGGATTTGCTTTGCTTGATTTTGTTACCTAAATGAAAACCTGTATGTATCAATGAATATCTAAATAGCTCAAAGTGAATAAATGAAGACTGGTTGTCTCAGTGTCAGTCCGATATGTCCAAAATGTGTCTCGCCTCAAAGTAGCTGTGATGAGATATTTCTAAATTCTGCTGGGGCCAAGTGCATTAGTAAAGCTGCTTTTTTAAGTCCTTGTTTGCCCTTATCTTTATTGGCCAAAACATTATTGATGAATTTGGTTTAGTCATGATTGTCAAATTTGGCCCTGAAAAAAGTCCCTTTAAAAGTCTTCTTTAACCAGATGCTTGTCTTGTACAGTGCAGAAGAGACTACTTTATACCAGTGTTTATTGTCGACATAAATTGAACTCAACCTCTGCACTATTATCAGTGTTTTCCCACCATTTAACTGTTTGCACAAGCAATTAGCCAATGTTTGTCTTCAACGACGTGTGGTTCCACTCCAAATGAACTGTGGCCCTGTTTAAACTTACATGTTTTCTCACTTTTACTGTCAAATAATTACAGGGGAAGGAAATTGTAACTTGCCAGTTTATTAGGCGTTTTTATATTTAAGACTCAAATGAATAGTGCTAGTGAGCTGTCAATCACACTGACCCTGTATGTAACTCTGCATCACTATTAGCAAAGAGGGGCCATTAAATTAAATGCCACTCTCAAATCATTCATTTATGTCTGGGGATTGATAGATTGGGAGAATTCAAAATGTAATGGCACTATTTGTTAGGGAGTAGGATTAGCCAAACACATTGAGAGAATGTTGATGTCCACCACCTTCAGTTTTCAGACTCTTTATGTGTTCATCTCATCAGACACACAATGAAAACAGATCACTCTCACATACATTTATTGTGCGCGATTTCTTCCAGGGATGTATACTCAATCATCATCAATCATTTTACTCAAGTAAGAGTGCTGTTACTTCAAAATAATGGTACTCAAGTAAAAGTTAAGTTAAGTACTCATTCGCATAATTACTGGAGTAAGAATAGAAAAGTACTGGGAGTCCTGAGTAACTGTTTGAGCATAGTGTCAGATTATTTCTTTAATATTGTTGTAATTGGGCAAAAGAAACCAACAACAAAAAAACATATTTTGATATTTTCAAAAGATAAACTAAAAAGTAAATAATATTTTCATAAATGAACGCACAAGGATCAGAATTTCCACATCATCACATTTTTCACATAAAGCTGTTCTTACATGACACACAGAGGTGGTAAAAGTACTCTTACTCTTTCTAGATTTCCAAGATTTCCCTCAAGAGTACAGTTACTT
>JAVQKC010006298.1:0-20810 GCA_036025475.1 Philypnodon macrostomus
CTGTGGCTACACAAGTAGCTTACCACCACCGGGTGTGACTGTGGAGTGAATGAATAATGTAATGTAAAGCATCTTTGAGTCTTGAGAAAAGCGCTGTATAAAACTAATGCATTATTATTATATTATTATATGGTTTTCTCATTAAGCTCCATGATATGCCTTTTATTTAGTCTCATTCCAATCCAATGAAATGGTAGCCTGGCCAGCCACTCTTTTCCTATTCTATTCAACAAAGTTAGTCTGATCTCTCGTTGATTCAATTTCAAGGGCGGAGTTTACCGAATCGAACTGATCACAAATGGTAAACGTATACTGGTATCAGGATAATAAAATAGTAAAGGTTGCATTTGGTCTAAAACGGAAATTGTGAATTTTTATAAATCAATATACTAAATCAGTTCCTGCATGTAACTCCCTGCAGAATGATGTAGCTAGAAAATGCAGGACAGATTGAAGGCAGAGAGAAAGTGTACGCTGACTCCATTTAAAAGTCCCTCTGGAATCTTGTGCCTCTGTATGGTTTTTCCACCACTGCAGGACTCCACTATCTGTGCATGTGTGTGTCTCCAAGCTTCTTCGAGTGGATCAGTCACCCTTTGCTGCTTCAGCTCCTGCCTGCTTCCCTCCACCATCCGCTCTGTCTTTTTATATCCCTCCTTTTTCCCCCACTGTCTGTTCTTCCTATATTCGGCTCACCTGGCTGCCCTTGCAGGTCTTCCACAGTTGTTCTTCCCACTGTTATCTCCCACGCCACCTCTTTCCTCCTCCCCACTCCAAAGCTTAGTCACAAGGATGAAATGGCAAGCTAAATTTGCTTCGAAGTGACGGTGTAGAGGAATTTAGGATGGATAAAAGGATGACGGAGGAGGGAAGATGCGGGCTATACTGTCCAGAAGGGTGTGCAAAACCTAATGTGAATGTGTGTGTAGACAAACCCGGGCTAAGACAGGCGTGAAATGGCCCGCACCTGCTCCATAGCATTACCCCAACTCTCCCCAACACAGCTGCATCAAACACATAGGCCCTGTTCAGCATTCAGATGGGATTATCTGGCTATCTGAGATGGGATCGCATTCCCCTAAGTGTTTTCATATTGACTATGCATTATGTATAGAAATTATTGATGTGTTATTGTTGGATACATCAGCATCACCTAAAAACAGGCAGCACACATGCACTGTGCGCTAACTAATTTGACCTTTGACAATGGCGATTTTTCGCTGCCAATTTCACATACAAGCGGACTGAACCATTGTCAATGGTTTCCAGCTGGTGGGGTTGGACCCAAAATTGAGTCACGAGGTATAATATTGAATAGTTTCAGTGTACAGTATTTTAAGTCTGAGCAGTTAAAACCACTCATCTATGTTGACTTTGTTGCTGGATAGTGTCAACCCATCCCCATCAATAGGTTTTCTGTCAATTGGTTTGTTTGGCTGCATGGTCAGAGACATAACCAAGGACTTTACCGCTGCCGTCAGTTCACCCTTTGTTTAATTTGCCACAGTTGGTAAGCAGCCAATTTCAGTTTAGAACAAAAAACCAGTAATATCACTCTGGCATGAACATTTTCCATTCTTCACAAATTTCATCCCAAATTTAACCCATTATATCTGGTGTTTGTTACTAGAATGCAATCAATATTACATAATTGAAGCTCAACATGTTCTGTGCACTGTTTGTATCTTGTTTACTTGCTCCATCGCTCTCACATTTGTCCTTGGACCTGAAGGCACAGACGGTCACAAGGATGTCCTCTCGTCTCCTTGCCGCTCCCGGTCCCGACTTCGATCCTTTGCTTAGTCACTCACAAATACCCCGGCAGCAACATCCTCCCTTTCTCCCTTTGGCTTTTTCCCTCCGTTTTTATCTGGTCCTCGTCATCTCTGTCTCGGCTCTTTTTCCCGCATCTCCTCATCCTCTCAGTTAGCATATGCTGCCTCCTCACCCCCCTTATCTATCCCAGGTTGTCTTTCAGCCGGCGCGAGTCTGCCGCTGATCTCTCCGCTCAGACGACACCGCTGCCCTGAGCCATTCCCCCTTCTCTCCCTCTCTTTTCCTCAAGCTTAACTCTTAAATGCCAGGAGCTCTTCCATAATCACAGCTTAGTAGTCTCCATCTCTCCTTCCATCCTTCTTTCCTTCCATCAATCTATCATTCCTCCGTCCTGGGCTCCTCTCAAGGGGAGTTCTTGTGTGGCTAACCCAGATTTATTTTTTTCTTGCTGAACCTCAAGAAGTCAAATGCACGCTCTCATGTTCTAAGAGAAAGTCCATTTGAATTTTCAACTACTGCTATTTTCATCGAAGGAGACAGTTCAAGGGCAAGGGAATCAGCAAGATTTTTTTGCTGGCTTTTACTATGTCTGTTTTCTTTGCTTGTCAGTGTGCATATCTCCGGCCATGCAAGAAGAGCAGGTCTTGTTAGAGCCATGACTCTGCCAATTGAAATGTTTGAGTTATGTGACCTATAACACAGTCTTATGGACATCTACGTAACTGATATTTTCTATTTACATGTCAAAATCAGTGTCCAAACGATGCCCTCAAAACCTTTGCCACACTTTGGTGGACTAATGGCAGAAAAATGGTTTACCAAATGAGAACTATACAAGAAAAATGGGCTCAAAAGAGCAACAGAAAACTGGCTCTGGTAAACTAATATTTAGATATATAGAAGTCATGGAGTACTGCTCGAAAAAGCCACCAAACCACCATTGGTACCTGTACCACAGTTTGGGAACCACTCCTTTGAAGCAGCATATTTCAATCCTTCATGTAGTCCTGATTTAGATTCGTTGGTCCTGGTTTAGGCCTTGTCAAGTCCTGGTTAAATCCCTATTTTCATGTAAGGAGACAGTTCAAGGGCAAGGGCCTCAGACATTTTTTTTTCTTAGCTTGGTTTTACTATGTCTGTCTGTCTGTCTGTCTGTCTGTCTGTTTGTGCGTGCTTGTCAGTGTCTCCGTCCATGCGAGAAGAGCCAGGTCTGGCTCGAGCCAAGACTCCCTCCAGCCTGGTACTGGCCCCATGCCTACCCCTCATTAACGCACACTTGCAATCACATGCAACCACACTCACTGTAGAAGAACTTCACTACTCAGCAATCCTTTAGGTGCTTCTTGGAGCCACACTGGTCATCATGTGTTTTGTGCATGTGTGTACAAGTGTGTGATGTTGTGTATGTTTTTGGGAGCCGCGGTGCACGTTACTTCCACTCCATCTCTCTCATTACTTGTGGTCACTTGGAGCGTACGGTCAGGCTGGACACAGCTTTAGAAGGAGCATGCTGCAACTTGTCTTCACCACTCTGACAGTAGAAGTGTGGACAGATGTAGTCTGGCACAAAACGGGAAGTAAAATAATACCAGTATTTGCAAAGTGTCTGGATTGCAAATGACCACCCCATGACTTTTATATATGTGTCAAAACAATGCCAAAGCTAAATTTATGGTTCCTCATTCCCTCATTTGTGTATTAATTCCTTATTTCACGTTCTAAAATTGAACCCTCTACCACTTTTTAGAGACTCATCTGCAGTTTATTGTTCCCTATACAGTACCCCATATGGTAAACAATCAGAAAGTGATTTTAAATGCTCTACTATTAATCTACTACTGTTTTACACATGGACTGGGGTAATAGCCTCTGTACTTAGTGTTTGACAATTAGCTGCATAAATGATGTCTACTTAAGTTCCTTGGCCTCAGGTCTGTCTATTTTTAATGTGTAACTGTTAGCTACTACTTACCCCAGTTCTGCATGTTTGTTTTTGTTACATCTGTTATTAACACAACATGCATATTACATTGCCCGTTCCCATTGGCTAACCCAACAGCTGTCCTGCGTTCAACCACTAAGTAAATTTCATATGAGCAGTGTTTTGGCTGCGTTTTCTGCAATGGGCCTGGGTTAGCTCCTTTACATTTGACTCTTGAATCTTTTAAGTGTTATCACCAGAAGGCTGGAATAAAAGATGAAATATCTCCCATAAAAAGATTTGCTTACTTTCTTTTGCAAACTAATTTAGGCAGTGCATAAAAATGACTGGACGATGTGTTTCCTGAAGAAGTCCCTTTCAGTGGCGTCCCTTCTGGTGTGGGAACAATGGGATTTCTGTATCCGAGTTTTGTGTGCACAGATTGCCGCCGTGATGTGTCCCAGTGCCTCCAAGCTGGAAGTGATAATGCATTTCTTGTGTTCCTGTTACCAGTGGACACCGAGGGCCGCCTCTCGCTTTCTCTGTGCGCTAACGGAAATGTTTAACAGTACTTTGCTGTAAAAATGAGGTGGGGGGAGCTCTGTGCTTTGGGAGCCAGGTGGGAAAGAAGAGAATGGAATAAGTGCACCAACTAAATTTCCTCCCCCCGGCCGTATGTTTTAAAACGAGCAAGACGTGAAGTAACGTATGATGAAAATAAAAACTGCAAATTGGAAAGATTGGACGGAGATGGGTTTGGACAGCACAGGGGAAAGTGTGTTGGAAACAGGAGACAGCTGTAGGAAGACATTGTAGGGTAAGAATAAGCCAGGATGTGCTCAGGTGTAGACAGCTGCAGACTACTTCCCCTTCCCTTTTCTTGACAGAATCAGTGTTAAAAGAGTAATTCTGTCAGCTCGGTGCGCACTTAACAAGAGGGGACGGCCCGAGCTGGATTTTTAAATGGGAAACGACAATAAGAATAGGGCTGATTCGCCACTTTCAAATTTAGACAGGATTTGAGTGCCGACTCTACCTCTTAATCCTCTTCCACCGCGGCAGCATGGGGAGAGTGCAGCCAGCGGAAAAGGCGAGCTCGCGCAGCAGAAAGCCCCGTGCGGCTTAGCCAAGGCTGCTTGATCACTTTCAACACAGGGCTCAAATTAAAAAGTCATTTACGCACCTGTCCGCCGTAGGGGGACTAAAGTGGGGCCAATTATGACGAGAAAGAATCATCATTATGAAAAAATATGAATTCTTATCATTCTTGTTACCAGCTTGTTGCGGTGCAGTGAAGGCAGGAGACATGGTTGAATGTGACCTTAAAGTTAGCTGAGCAGTGTTGGTGGTGCACTCCCCTGCCCCGGACATTAAGAGGGTGACCAGATGGGGAAGCGGTCAGAGGCGCCATCTTTAGGGAGCTATCATGGTGTCAGAAAGCACTTAGAGCCCTAGACCAATGACCTCAGAAAGCCTGTGCACAGCAGTCACACTGGTCGCCTCTCTGCTTCCTTTGGTTAAAGGTGCAATAAGCAGAATAGACTTGCGTAAAGACGCCTGGCTTATTCTTTAGTGGCTGGTGTGATACTGTTGAGCATTTTCGGATCAAAGTGGAACCTTTTCAGTTCAGAGTCTTGATGTACGGTGCAATGAACATGTGTAAGGCAGGTGGCCAGTTTCGTATCATAAAATGCAAAGTGTGCAAGAGTTATTTTTTTTTTGGTGTGGGTCAGGATTTTTGGGGGATCTAGTTAGTAATCACATGGTTTAGCTCCACAAACCTGATCGTAATATAATTTGACTGGGATTAGCATCTAAAGACAGAAAGATGTGAGAAGGCTACAACCACTGTTCTTCAAAAATGTATTCAAGTCTGATCAAATCATGTCCTCAGCCTGCCTGAAACATTTGCATAGTACTCCATCTTGCCTTTAGCAGCTAACCTAAAAGTATTAAGTTATGCAAGTTGAAAGAATGAAGTGAAACTTGTGTGTAGTGCTGATACTATGTTCATGCCATAGTTAAGTATGCAGCCTTGTCTTGTTTGCAGAAGCATTGCTGTTCAAATACCAGGCTCCGCAGCAGGATACCATGGGAAAGGAAGGGAGTTCAAAGTGTGAACACTGTATGGCTGACAAGTCATACGGGATGCCTTTACAACACTCTTTTAGATATCTGGGTTTCTCAAACACGTCAGCATACAAAGAAACACTCAGCTTGTACCTTCTTTGGTCGCTCTGTGATAGAAAGTCTTTATGTACTCCAGATGACCTTAAAATCAGTAGAGTCTCCTTTAAAATAATATAGGTAGATTCACGGGCCCCTTATCAACCCCCTGTGCTTTTGTCATCCTGTATCACTGTTTAAGATGGGTCTGCGGGTGAAAATGTCATAACATATGGCACTGTATGTTTTATTTTTAGGACGATATTGCAAGCCACATATGCTGTCTAAAGGCCACTGTGAGCAAATACTAACACAAGCTAAAATGTCATTGTTATTTTTGGCATTACTAAACAGTCTACATTCTAAAATCCATAAACTATGACACACAATAGCTTTTCTGTTTATGGTTGTCAAAATTGGGCTTCTTTAAGTCGAGTATGTCACACATTGCCAAAAAATTGCAGATTATTTTATAGTTACTAACTTTTCAACTTCCAATTTGCACCTAATGGGTTGAGTTTGGGCAAATCCTGGTGACTAGTTTAGGCCCGGAAATTACTGGAGTGGTGTTTGTGGTTAACAGAAACAGAAAGGGGTGCCAAAGTGCCCCCCGCTCCATGCTCATGGCTTTCAGGAGCAGTTGTCAGCCCGCTGTGTCACTCTGTCACTCACTGGGCTCAAGCCTCCGCCTCCGCCTCCGCCCTCTCATCTCCTCCATCTCATTTCCAGCTCTCCTCCGATCCATCATTTATCTCGCTCTGCATGGCCTCCACCTGTTTTGCCCTGTGCACACCGCCACCCGCTCTTTTAGAAAGTGCACGCCGCTTGCACTATTTACCCCCCACATACCGCCATACCTTGTGATTTGTGTTGTGCAGAAAGAGAGAGAGAGAGCGCCTGACTGTGGAAGGGCAGTATGGGGAGGTATAGCCTTTTTTTAACTGTGGGAATGAGGACAAGAGCAGCTCTGAGGGAAAAGGAGAAATGTCACACAGCAACACACACATGATATATTCAACAAAAACATAATTGCATCTTTTGATTTTGGTTGATCTCTTCATGATTCAAAGCTGTACATATTGAGTCATTATTGATTTCTGCTCAATAGTGATGCAAAACCAACAGTGATCCAAAACAGCCAAACAAAAGTCCATTGCTAAAGTGCATTTATGTTTCTGTTGAATATACATTTTGGATCTAATGGACACATTTCCGTGACTTTGCCCTCTCCTTCTTCTTCCTCTTCTTCTTCTTCTTCTTCCTCTCCTTCCTCTCCTCCTTCTTCCTCTCCTTCTTCCTCTCCTCCTTCTTCCTCCTCTTCTTCCTCTTCTTCTTCCTCTGCTTCTTCTTCTTCCTCTCCTTCTTCTTCCTCTCCTCCTTCTTCTTCTTCCACTTTCATCCATTTTTCACTTTCCGGTGTTCTCTTTCTCAACCTTTCTTTTCTTCTTTCTGTCTTTCCTCCTCCCCACAGAACCCTCAGTGGATCCGTCCAATGCCGGAGTGGTGGCGGGAGCTGTAATTGGCTCCCTGCTGGCTCTTCTTTTGGTGGCGGCCCTGGTGGCTGTGCTCGTGACCCGTAGCCGCAGACAGCAGCAGGGTTACCGTGCCAACAGCGACTTGAAGACGCGCATATTCGGAGGCGGGAAGAAGACCAGTAAGAATGGCACGGGTGGAGGTGCGGGCCCTGGCGGAGTGGGAGGAGCTAATAACAACGGCCCTATCTACGTTTACAACGAGAGCTCGTCAAACCAGGGCCTAGGGGAGAAGAACAACCACCACCAACCGCTCACCATAGGGGGCCCTGTGGTGGCCACCACTCCCACGGCCCAGGACATCCTGTTGAGCAACGAGCTGGATGACGCTGAAAGGAGAAAGTTTGATGAGCTGGAGGAGGATGAGAGGTATGACCGCTTTGGTGGAGGAGCCCCGATCCTGCAGCTCCGCCCCCACGACCAGGACGATATGATTGGAGATTACCTGGACGACGACATGGAGTCTCAGCGGGATGGCTCGGTCATCTCCCGGACTGCCGTATATGTATAAACCCGAGGCACAGAGGATTCCTTATAAGGATTTATGGCTCCTGAGAGTGAGAGAAAAGAAAAATGTAACCACTTTTATTTTTACAGTTGATTTTAAATAGTCTCGTATGAATAATCACAGCCCAAGAATGAACTGAACGAGCAGGAGACTGAGGCAGGATGTTTTATTGGATCTTGGCTTTCATCTTGTCCCTAAAAAAAGACCTAGTATTGAACAGAGAAGAATCTGTCTCCCACTGCGTCTGTTCATCCTAACACTATCACCGGGACTTTTTCATGGACTTTGACTGGCACCCTAAAAGAGAAACCATTGTGTAGGCTGAAGATAATAATGACGTCATGGTGTAAGCTGGCTCTACGGAAGCTCTACTCTTGTATCTTCACTAGAAACAATGGGTGTATTTGTATTGTCAGACACTTTGTGGGGCACAGTCCTCTGATGGAAAACCTTCTGTTTAGGTAACCACAATTCTGTCACAGCTGAAAGGTGGTTAGCATCTAGTGCCGGGTCAGCACAAAAACAAGGTTTGAGGACGGTCACCTCCAAGTGTTCTGGAATGAGGACACTAAATTTGAACATGTCTTTATACAAAGTAGAAATTCAGAAAAGCCTTCCTCATAGACAATACCGGCATGAACAAAACAGGTCTGCAAAGTGATGTGATGGGAATGAGCTATGGCTGAAGTGAAGGGGTGAAGGGTTAGACTCTGTGGAGGGTTAGGCGGCGCTGACAGGAGGAGCTTGATTGGTAATGAGCCGTGAAGTCGCTCGCTTAGCCAGGACCAACAGATTGCCCCCCCCTTCTATCCCTCCATCATATCGTTCTCTCTCTCCGACTGTGCGTCCCTGTTTACGGGGCGCGTATGATTTATCCAGGCCAGTGCGGGGGTCAGGGCTGCGAAGAGCACTGAACTATTTTACGGCTCCCCATGTGTCAAAAACCCCACTTACTCTATTCCGGCCGGGGCCAGCTCGGGACCGGACATGCCCACCTCATGGCCACGCAAGACAGCTTTGTCACCTGCCGCTTCCCCCTGTACTTCAGAAAATGGTTGGGATATAACGGCATCGCCACCTTGACCGAGATAAGAGAGATAGATTTTCAATGATAGTCATGTTATATTTCTTTCCATTAGCGGATGTTCTTAAAGGTAGTAAATTGATCGGGAGACGTATAAAGTTGCAGACGCGTAGAAGCAATGGGAGTCATATTGACTAACAGACTTACAGGGGCCCTTTATGGTGCGGCTTTAGGGTTGATTGTTAATTTGTCCTTCTAACGAGCCACTCGAGATCCACTCTGGCTAAACTATACCCCTCCGTGGCTACTCAACTGTACGGTGCTGTAGATTTGCATGCATCACCATTGGGACGCATTAGTAGGCCATCCAATAATGCTTTTCCCGGCATTTTACGCAAACCACCTTTTGACCTGATGGAATACTGCGTGGTCCGATTTTTGAGGCCAAGTCAGGAGTAGGTTGCACCATTTTTAGGTCAAATTTGTGACCCCGTTGCTAAGTGCATGGATGACTGCCTGGTGTTCTTAACATGATGTGATGTGAGAAGAACCGTACAGTGCTAGCAGTAGTCTTAATGGCTGTGTGGTCATGGTTTGCCATTGTGAGGGCTGTGAACCTTCAGAGTGAGCTGGACAGAAAATGGAGACAGCATTTAGCCTGGCGTGTTAAAAGCCAGTTTGTTCAAAGGGATTGTTGTTTTAATGGCCTTAGCTCAAACAAAAATGTAACTCATGGGAGCAAGGGATACAGTAAAAAATACTGGACACAGAACATTTCACAACCACTCGAATGAAAATGTATTATTTTTGCACTTGTTGTGTGTCACTGCTACAAAGTGAAGAGGGTATTAAGTGGAGTCAAAACTGCCGAATGGGACGAACTGTTGTATGTACATTTTGGTGTGAGGTATCTGTGTACTATATATGTAAGCATCTTTATTTTTCTTGTGAAAATGTGGATATTTATAACAATGTAAATATCGGATGGGTGGAGCCAGTGTTTCAAGAAGATAAACCGGGACATATTTAGGCTAAAGCTGAAATGTGGCGTTCAGAATGTAACTTCTCCATAATTACCACAGTGGTTTGGTTGTTAAAACATAACCCAACAATCTGAGCCTAGTGTACCTAAAGCCTGTTGTCCGTTGTGTTTATGAGGATGTTATATGATGCTGTATAAACTTTTTATTTTTGTGCATTTCCCACAATAAGGACACTTTATTTTGGCACAGTTGCCTTTTTCTTGACAGATACCAATCCTAAATGAAAACTCCCCACACAGTCTGTCAGCCTGTAACCACAAACGCAACAGTCCAATCTTGTGTCAGAGCTGTGAGGGTTTTTTTTGTGTGAGTGTTAGTGTGTTAACTTGTGATGTTCCGGGGACTTCTCTCACTGCCATTAAGGGTTGTAGCCTCCGTAAAACCCACCAATTTGTTGACAATGAGAAACTGTCGATGTAGACTTTCTAGTGCATTTTCAAAGACACAAACTGTACACAGTGTATATATACACAAGGAGAATGCAGAGAAATCTTCACCCACACACTTTTCAGTCACACTCATTATGCTCACTCCCACAGCCAAACTGCGCACAAGACACCTCATACACCTGACAACTTTGCCGTCCTCTGACATGAGCCCACACAAATGCACCGTACCGCGCATACCAACATACGCATACACCAACAATGCTGCTCGTGTATGGCTGCTATTCTTGCTTATTGGCTCGGTCAATGATAATGCTTCAATAGGTCGGGTTCATGTTGTTGAATTTAATAAACCGGTAATATTGTGTAGGTTAGAAACCAGGCAGAAAAACAAATATCAGCATTTATTGTTTTGACGATCTTACTGTAAAAATCTTCTGGTCCAGGCGTGATTGAACATTTTTATAACCTACTGAAAACACCCATTTTCTCACTGACTTTATGCCAGTTTTTGTTTCATGTCAATAGGCCCAGTAATCACAGAGTTAACCAAAACATCTGCACTGTGGGAGCAGATTCTACTAGTGAATTTTACCACGCACTCCAGCTCAAACTATTTCCATATCTCACCCAAAATCAATGACAGTATAAATCAAATGGCTGCACACACACACATTAAACACACACGCTACACACACACACACACTCTACAGACACACTACACACACACGCTACACACACGCTACACACAAACGCTACACACACTCCACACACACTCCACACACACTCCACACACACATTACACACTCACATTACACACACACTACACACATTACACACACGCCACACACACACACACACACACACTACACACACATTACACACACATTACACACACACACCCACACACCACACACACACACTACACACATTACACACACATTACACACACACCACACACACACTACAGACACACACACTACAGACACACACACTACACACACCTATTTTTTTTATGTCAGAGGCTTTTTAGAAATAGATTTGTCTCCACCGTTTATTCCTTTGACGAGGGAAATCTAGCTTTCATGAAAATGCCGCAGCTCTGACCCCTTCCCCTCTCCGGGTCGCTTTTAAAAGCTTTTAGTGACTTGCAGCTTCCCACTCGTTTTCCCAAAAAATGTTGTTTTCGACTTTGCCTCACTTTACTCAACCTCTGCCGCCACCTCCGCTGCCACGGACACCGCCGGTGCCGCCCACCTCCTCCGATCCAAGTGCGGCTCGCCAGACAAATAGCTCTTAGCGCAATTTAGGCTCGAGGTTTGAGGTCTAGCACAAGGTTAAACAAACAAAATAAGTCATGTTATTTTTAATTCCCTCAAAGCTATACACATCCTTAATGACTAATCAACGCCTTAACATCTCATCTGAAAAGATACTCCCCTTTCTGTGTACATAGTATAAATATATAAATATGTAGCAGAGAAAAGAATTACTAATTTATGGTGTCACGTTTGTGTATTTCTCCGTGACAGCGAGCATGAAGGATTTTATTTTTCCTCGTTTCTTTCCGGTTCTTTCGCTGTTATATTTTGCAGTGCTTTATAATTTATGTTTCCGAGTGCTTTATTCTTGACTGCCGCGCTGTGATCGCTGCCAAAAAACGCTGGCGAAATGTGCTTCTTCTTCTAATACAACTGAACTGTAACACGAAATGGAACGACCCCAAATGTGCTTTTTATGGACTGCTCTGTGTAAAACTACTTCTTGTGTTTTATTTTTTTTTTTACTTTGATTTTTTTTTATTTTGTGTTTTTTGATGAAAAAAATATGAATGGTAATTGTTATCACCATTTGTCATGTCAAATTATTATTTGTTTTTTGTTATTATTAAAGATTTCTTGATTTTGATGTTGCTCTGGTTTCTATTTCTATTTCTGGTTTTGAGTAGCCACCGAAAACGTTATACTCAAGACTTGGTCTGGTCGTCAAACCTTTAAGTAGTGCACTACCGGTTTCAATGTAGTTTTGAAACGGACAATAAATATGGCACAATGAACACAAATCTCACTTCCTCTACAACATGAAACTTCTCAAACCCATATCCAGGCAACAGACAGAAGTGGGTGGAATCGGCAAGCATTTTACTCAAGTAATATTGTTATCTCAAAATTGCACTAGTAAGATTAATTTTTCAATTACTGGAAAAAATAGTAATTGAATAATCGTTAACTGGAGTATAAAGACTCACAACTCACACGCAGTAATTGGGTTGAAACTGTACCAAAGAAAATAACATTTAAGATGAAAAACCTTCGTCTGTAAATATTCTTTATCCAAAAGTCCTCAGGCGGCATAGTATTAGCTTCACCTGGTTCAAATCAACCTGGCTGCTATCCGATTATGAATTGATTAATCGAAGAAATAGTCAACTGATTAGTAAATTGCATGCTTCATTATAACTACTCTAGTAGATTCAAAAGCTTACTTGAGTAAACGTTAGTGCCTCCATCTTTCTGAAACACTTGTAAGATGACTGAGGAGCCAGATTGAAAAGAAGTGTCGGTCATTGATTGTCGCTGATTAGATTTATAGATTAATTGATCGGGTTATGAAGTGGCCGCTCTGTCTCCTGTCAACCATCGCTCACGCTCAGGACACATGGGCCTCCTGCGATATATACGTTTTTCCCTCCAACTCTCATTTCCTGGTCGAGCTGTTCCTGTCATTTGGGCTGTGATAAATCTCTGTGTGTGTGTCAACAGGGGTGTGATAACAGGCTTATGGGAACCGAGCACTGGAATAGGAGAAGCAATTTTGTGGATTACAATTGTCCCGCACACGAGCCCCTCCCTCCTCCCCTAATGCGTGTCAATATGCAGAGGTAAACAGGGCTGCCTTGGTAACCGCCAACTGTATGTAGGTCTATCTGTTCTAATGGATTTATCTTAAGATGGGGAGATGGAAAAGGGTGTACGGGGGCCCGGAAGGCTCACTGAATTATAACCAAATGTAGAAATCATAATGTAATGTGTATTGCTTAGTGGCGTTGAAAGTGTCTGCGTGTCAACCCTGTGAATACCTAGCCATTGATGTACCCTGCCTCAGGCTCATAGTTATTGGACGAGGCTTTAGCGACCTCATAGAACTTAGAGGAACAAACGATAAAACTGTAAAACTATACACACACAACAATATTCTAATTTTCAAAGTGACACTGCTTATTTACTTCTCCAAAAAGCATTTCATCTGATTTGTATTTTCTCAATAAAGCCACATAATAAAAAAAGAATGGCCTGCCTTGAAACTCAGAACACTAAATGGATTTAGCACTCTGTACCACTGTGGAGTGTGGAGCTTTGAGGAAGAAAACAGACTAGAAATTAAATTACTCCTAATACAATACTGCTGCATACGGGATTATTTTTTTGGCATTTAGACATTAATTTTTATGTACTATAAAAACACATTAGCTTGATTATTATTACAAAATCCTACAATTTGACTGCCTTTGTTGAGAGATTTTTGAGAGGGCTGCATTATGCCCCGCTGGCAAAACAATATGCCTGTGTTTGGATCAATCTAAATTAGACAATATTTGAGTTTGCTAAACAATCACTCACTGGATTTGAATTGTGTATGTGGCTTTCCTTTACATTAAATTTTTACCCAAGTCACTTCTTCGTACGGGCAGCACATTGGTGGGTTCACACCGGCACTAAATTACCAGAAGCCACTGTGTGTATGTTTGGAGAATGCACCGCTCAAAGGCTGCATTGTTTGAACCCTGTGTAAAGCTAAACTAGTTCAGTCAAATTTTAACAGAGAGGCTCGGGGCGGGTGTTCACAGGTCTGTGTATGCAACTGCTCATGCATGCTCTTCCACCTGCCTCAATTGGAAACAAACGACCCCCTTTTCTCTCTCTATGTCCTCCAAAACACCAGAGCGGTACTGAGAACATGTCCGTGGTCTCGACAGTTGGTTTATGGCAGCTCCTCTTTTTGCCGCTGATGCAGTCATGTAACTCTGTGTGTGTGTGTGTCATCCTGGCTCCTTGTCACAGTTCATTTTTGTCGAAAGCTTCTTCTGTCAATGCACAGCTATTTACTGCGTGTCCTGCCCACCATCTGGCCTCTCTAATTGCTTCGGATTTGAAGTTGGCAAGATAGCGACTTCTTCCACACGAGCATTCAGATGAACACGCTCAAACGCTTAGTCGTGATTCTTCTGGTTCAATATTAAAGCACACAGAAAGGCTTTTAAACTGTAGCTTTACTGTAGGGATAAAAAGCTTGTATCTAATGCGTCCAAGTATCAGGACTCAGCCCAGACTCAACTAGGCTTAACCAGAACTAAACAAGGGCTAAACCAGGACAAATTCTACTTTGTTTGGCCACAATTCAGCCTCTTGCAAAGCAGTTAGTCTGGAGGTTTCTGCTTAAGTAAGTAATCTGTCATAATTATTGTATGTCTTTAGTTCCACCCCTGGTATATACAGCTACACCGAATCACAGTTACCACTTTGACCAATAGTAGTCAAGTTTTTGAGCGGTGGTACAAACTCGGACTGATGTAGGGGTGGGACTAACGTTAGATTTCGCTACAACTGGTCAAGCTAGTTTCACAATTTCCTACTACAGCTTTAAGATTCTGATACGATCGCTTGTGTAAATAACTGTCAGATCCTTAACAATATTGCAATACAGTTATTTTTTTTCTAACAATGACACACATGATACATTGTGCAGCCTTATATTTCCAAGTCTTCACAGCACCAAAATGTATGCGCCTCATGTATGAAGCAATGACCCCCATATTACAGAACCTGGCCTATTTGAGCTCCGAGCAAATAACCTGGATCTGCAGCCAAAGTGACAGCAGCTCCGCCAAGCACCGCCACTGTGTTTCGACGTTAGCTAGCCGTGATGAGACATGGTGCTCTGCCCCTGGGCGACAGGGCGGCTACCACTGCCTTTGTGTGTAACCAGGACGTACAGTTATAGTAATAGGAGCATGTTTACTTGGCTGCTTCATATTCATGGATGCTATTTGCTGTATGTTTATGGTATTCACTGTAACTGTCGGTTACGAGTGTATTTATAAGAGCCTTGTTCAGTTAATTGTAGGAGGGTCCCATGAGATGTACCCCCTCTTTATTTCACTGGGTCCAGTACACAGAGCAGGCAACCCACTGACCCACTTCTACACCCACATCTTTGTTCAAATAGATTGTATATGATGATGGTAATGAAGGCTTGCAAGCATACAAATACAAAGCATACAAAAGAACAAAAGTAAAGGAGCCAGTAAAAACACAGTAGAATCTCAGGCTCACCCTGAATGAAAACTTGACTGGTAGCAGATTAAGACTATAGGCTTTATTATTAATGAAAGTACCAGCCTCTCTAATAAGGGGCACTTCTAATGGATGTTGAAATAATGGCTGTCAGAAAAAGATCATTTTTGTACACCTGGCTATATACATATATGTATAGGCACATTTATGCTGTTGCTGTGAAAGAGGATTGTTTTTGACGGTAATTGGAATAATAGATTGAGTTGTGTACCTTTAGGAAACTGAATATGGAGAAAACTGAGAGAAGTGGTGTCTTTCAATTATACCCCAATAAAAAATGCTCTTGAAGAATGAATAGTTCTGTACCCTGCATTTAAAATCAATTGATGTTTTTGTCTTCTCTCATGTGTGTGTGTGTGTAGCTTAGCTCTGATAAATGCCTGATGTATATTTAACCTGCAGCACTGGCAGCTCCAGCCGGTGTTGATTAAACGGCTGGTGTGTCTGTGTGCAGGGGATTAGCACACATTCAAACACTTTAGGTTCTCGGTGATAAGAGCAAACACAATGGTCCCTCCTTTAACCTCCCCGCCTCCGGCCCCTAACCACAATAATAAATCCCTGTGTGATTAATGAGTGGCCCGGCCTGTTGAACCATCCTGGTCTGACGCACTGACCTGGCCCTTCATTGGATTAAAGCAAGTGTGCACCTCTACCCCCAATTATGAAAGGAGCTCCTTCAAGACATTTATTGGCTTTTAGTAAATGTACCACACTAGTTATTTTACCCCCGGTATAGGCAGTTTATCCTGTCTTACCACATACACCAGCGAAGTCATAATCGCTTTATTTGCGTAACATTCAAACTCAGTATATTTCGTTTAGTATTTTTTGTTTGTCATATCTCACCATTGCAAGAGAGAGGCTCTGTCACCTATTAGCCATAACAATATGACCACCTGGTTGATAGTGTTGATCCACCTTTTGAAGCCCGGTCATTTATCATATGTCGTTTGTTGCTCAAATGCTGATTATAATATTAATACACACTGCACTGATTTGGATGACATTTTTATGTGGAAATGAGCTCCTGAGGTAAACACATGTCAAGGTAAAACATCGTCTACTATTGTCTGACTAAACGAAATATAATGATCATTCCACAAATGCTTGTCCATGTGTAATGCCTTGGCAGAGGTCACTGTGAAGTCAGAGGACCATAAAACGTTATATACACGATTTATATGTACTTTGTCTCACTGTGCCCAAACATTACTCTTTATTTCCCCAATAATTCTAATCAATTGTCTATCTTTTGTAAGGCACCTTAATTTCACACTGCCTGGTCCATTTTGATTCAGAATTGAAACTTGACACTTTGAGACTTGGCGTGTTAGCGACGACATAGAGGCTTGTGTAAGCTAAATTGAATTTGGGAGCATTTTAGTGGCACAGATTACAAATCTCAGGATGACTTTTTACTCTCAACAGGGATTTATTTCTTCTAGCAGTTATTACATTTCTGTGATTATGGGGATACTCGGGCAACATGAGCTGTGGGCGCCACTCATTAACGCATATATTATCGAGGAACTGAGCGTGAAGAGACAAAAACTTATAGCGAGTTCAGCTTTAGCACAGCGGGCCAATAGGGACTCTTTTTGGCAGATCAGATCAACATGAGGGATCTGTTTAAAGTCTTGGCTGTCTATTATATTTCTCTTGCTGCTAAAAAGTGCAGACAGAATGCAGAAGGAAGTCATATTTGTAAATAATCCCAGGAAATTGGAAATGGCATCATTTTTCTTAAAGCTGTAAACGACAACATCCGATCTTTCAACTCTTTTGATCTGATGTGCGCGCTCTTCTGTGCACACACAAACACGGCAGACGCAGAGCAGACAGAATAGATAGAGAGGAGGGGAGAGGGGGAGAGGATGTGCCCCTACCCTATCCTCTCGGGACCCCCCCACTCCAGCGTTCACTCTTTCTGTCCGGTGCTGCTGACATGGATGTGGCTAACAGGGCACAGAGATATCCCTAGTGGTCTCTCGGGACATCGACCAAACTGCACAATGTTATAAATGCTGCATGCACTGTGCAATGATAAATATGGCATAAACAATGTTACTGGTGATATGTGGATGACATTTTTACATATTTTACCTAAATTTAAATTCATTTCATAGTCAAATTGGATCAGCATTAAAACCTATTTAGCCAGGACTAAACCAGAACTAAACCAGAACTCAATCAGTATCAAACAGGTCTAACTAAACTAGGACTAAACCAGAACTCAATCAGTATCAACCAGGTCTAACTAAATTAGGACTAAACCAGAACTCAATCAGTATCAACCAGGTCTAACTAAACTAGGACTAAACCAGAACTCAATCAGTATCAAACAGGTCTAACTAAACCAGGACTAAACCAGAACTCAATCAGTATCAACCAGGTCTAACTAAACCAGGACCAAACCAGAACTCAATCAGTCACTCCTACAATAAACAGTTCTACATAGAACCTTCTGTAGGACTGGACCCTCCAGATGAAATGGCAAAATAGTGACTTATCTAGATTTGTTTCTATCAATTCAACAATTCAAATCTTAATACAGCGAGAGTTTCAAAACCACACAAACAACAGTAATAATAAAACAAGTCATCTGCAAGAAACTGAAAAGGTAGGAAACCTTGGGATCAGCTGCAGGACTGCTGCTCTGGCTGCAACAGGTTTTTAGGAGTGCATATAGGGGAAATTAGCACCCTTGGCGGAGGTCTGCACTCTGAGTTCTTTCTAGTCTGCATCTCCAAAGAGAAATGAGGGAGTGGATGGGGCGAGCGAAAGGGCATATATGTGCTTGTGGAGGAAAAGGAAGGAGAGGCCTGATTAAAGATGGAGGGGAAGTGAGCGGGACGTCCAGGGCCGAGTTGTTGCAGCTGTGTTGATTTAGCCGAGCTCTGATCTTACACTTGGATATAGAGAGAGAGAAGTTCTGACCCGCCACACCTGCACAAACCACGATCACAAGATGTGTGTGTGTCATTAAAGGCCCGACAGCTCTTCACGCTGAGACTTACCTGGAACAGATCCTGTTGAAAGAATCAAAAACACAAAGCGTATTATGTGAAGGCGCTCTGACCACCGGGGAGAGTGGCTTTGAGCTAAAACATGCACGCAGCTCGTTTGTGTAAATGTGTCTGTGAATAAAAAGGAAGATTTGTATCAGCCCAAAAGAACGGTTGTGTTGCTGGTCCTAAGAATAGATTGTGTGACGGAAATGATTTTGATGCCGTGTGCAATCCTCCGTGTGCATCTCTTTACTTTGTGTGTGTGTGTGTGTGCGTGTGTGTGTGTGTGTGTGTGTGTGTGTGTGTGCGCATTTGCCCCGGAGTGCTTCGCAGATCAAATGCACTTGCTGTTTAATTCACCGTCTCAACAGGCAGTGTCGACACATGCACGTATAAACATCCAGGGCCGAGAGATGAAGCTGGAGATAAAACTAGAAAGATCCATGCACGTCTTCAAATATTTGGCACATGGGATCTGCAGAGTCTCCTATAGGGAGGGCTAAGTCTATAGTAAATTGTGTATGATTGCGTTCATCTTCATTTGTGCATTTGTGTAACTACTGGGCAGATGTTGTGCGGTCTGTGAATACAAATGTATGCTCACTCGTGTGGGAGGGCTTCACAAATGTTTCTGGGTGGCTGTCTTGTTTTTGTAAATCACATCTGACTCTAATCACATTGTGACCCATTCAAGTATGATCTTGGTTGCTGGTGCTCTTCCCTCTGTGTGTCTAGTAATCGCAATCAAATATGTTAGCTGACAAAAAGCATTAATGGCAAATATGTACGCTCACTGGCCAGTTTATTAGGTAGTAAATGATCAGTTTATCACATTAACCAAGCATCAGAATACAAAAAAGGTCCTGGTGGAAATTCACTGTCACCTACTGTGGGTTTACACATAAAGGTTTGAAAATATAATTTGTGGGAGAAGAGTCCTTTTTGAGACTGGTTTGAGGTCAATTTAGCTCTAACTTTTTACACCAAGGTCTGTAAAAGACACACACAGGTCTACTAAGTGTAACTTAATATGTCTGGAGTGAAATCCCTCCTTTCTCCCTCATTTAGAAGCATCACCCAAAAGTACGCTGCCTGTATTTTAATGTGATATGTTTTAAAACGGCCCTTCAGCTGTCCCCAGGTACAGTACATTGCTTCTCCGCATCCACAGCTAATACCCAAACCCAGCAGATTAACGTCACTGTCGTCACAAATCTTGGAAGCACACTTCTACCATATAATGACCACACTCTCCAAAGATATACTCGCAGAAATCAACAATGGAGTAGATGATTGGTGCACACTTGCTGTAATTCTGGTGATTGTAAAGACAGAAGGACTGGTTAATCAGTTTCCTAGCTACAACTTCACAAACAGAAAAAAGTCTAAATGTTTATGCAATCTGATATGCATTAGTCATGGCTAGGAGACGAGATGTGAAAATCCCTCCAAGGTGTGATTAATCCACCTTTTACGAAATAGAAGAATTATGGCACCTGTCTGCTTCAAACGGCACGTATTAATAATATTTTGTGGTCGCTCGAGGTATAAACTATTAAAAAGGGGTCACTAAAGGTTCATTTGGGAGTGTTGAAGTGGTCTTAGAAGTGGATGAATGACAGACTAGTGCCTACATTACAATAAGTCACATGAGGATGGAGCCTATATCATCAACTATGGGCATTAAGTGGACAATCCCAACCATTATTCCACCTTTAAATGTAGCTTTATTAACCGCTTCAAACAGCTCCTCCTTATTCCTTCAATTCAATTCAATTTTATTTGTATAGCCCTATATCACAACACAGTTGCCTCAGACGGCTTCACAAAAAGAGATGTATGTAAACAATAAACAAGGTCATTGCAAACAGTAACACGTTAATAGACCATCAATAAACACACAAACAACAGGACTGTCCCAGGACGTCCCCTGTCCTTAGACCCTCCATCGAGGTCAGGAAAAACTCCATAAAAAACATTTATGGGAAAAAGAGAAACCTTAGGGAGAACCACATGATAGAGGGATCCACTCCCAGGACGGACAGGCTATAGATGTGTCCAGGACTGATGGATGAGGTCCTTGTGCTGA
>JAVQKC010006299.1:0-13311 GCA_036025475.1 Philypnodon macrostomus
AATACTGCAAATAGTCCCTCCACTCTCTACATGTAGATGATGTCAGAGCCTGGGTAGGAAACATTAGTGAATGTACCTCACATTGTATGTGTATTTAATGTACACATTAGTAACAGTTACCTTTGGCTGGTGGCAACATGGACAAGTCCTTACATACATGTTGAAGACCACAATAGTTTTTTTCTTTGTATGTCAGAATGATTCTATCTCTCACCTCAAACACTACTTTTTGACTAACTTTTGCCTCCAGTCGACTCCATTCCACCTCAAACGGTTTAAAGGGTCTATAGTACAAAGTTTGGCCTATAGGGGTCAATTACCAATGCTATCTTTATTTGTCCTACAATTGTAAAAACAAAACAACAACAACAACCACAACAACAATGCATAGATTTGTCTAAGTACAGTTTTCTTTTTCACTGTTACTGTATGTGCTTGTATGCATTTACTACACATTTTCAAGCTGTATTATCAAATTGTTTGGCCAATGTTATTTAAAAACATCATACATCTTTTTTCCTATTAATATTACATAGGATTATTTTGGTTCAGTGGTTCACTACGAAATGCCACAAACATATTAGAAATGCTGTTTTTATGTACTGTAACTGTAAGTGTAGTCTATGAACACAAATGACAAACATGGATTTGTGCATACAGAGTGAGGCAGAGGAAAATCCTTGTCATTCCGATATTTTCTTCTGAACCTGAACACATCAAACAACCGTCAATATGATGCAATGATGAATGAGTCAGACGTTTTGGGCCCGTGTTTATTTTTGGTAATCAGGCCGGAGCTGCTCTGAACATGACATTTCTAAATAAAGCTTTGCTCCGTGACTGGATTTACAAGATTTAGAAATGCCACACAAGAATGATGATTATGGCATATTCCTTGTTTTTAGCTTTTACATGATGTCTGGTTGGAGTTTTTTTGGAAAGACTAAATAAAGGTAACTCAAGCGGTTTAAAAGGGGAGGGGCTATAGGCGGCTGGACCAATCACGCGACACATTGTTCTTGTTTGCACAGACCTTAGTAATTTGTTTGACTCTGCTATTGAGGCGAGACATGCTGCAATCTGTGCATCTGTGGCAGCGTGTTCAGGCTATGAGAGGACTAGTGGTCTGGCCTGACTAGGTTTGCTGACTCTGTGTGTCATGTCAGACCTCTCCTACTGTATATACGCTGGGACGTTTATATGTATTTCGATTCAAGACAGGAGAACAGAGCGGACTAACCCAATCCAGCGTTCTGATTTCTGCAGCCATCAGTTCAGTTTCTTTTTATTGCCCCTTATTTGTTCTTGGGTTGAAAAAGGAGGGGGCGAAGTAGCCCAAAAAAAAAAAAAAGCCTCCAAACCGCTTGTCGGAGAGATGATTTATTAACAAGAACAGCAATAATTTTTGTGTTCCTTTCTCAAAAGTTGCTTCTTGAGTTTCAAAAGAGTCCCGAATGCAACTGGGCCAGCACCAACATACACAAGGCCAATGCGGCATGAAAAACATGCAACCAATTAGAGAAACAAATCAGATTATGAAACACGTCTTATTTTTAGTTCTACTGGGTTACTAACTATGCTAAAATGTTGAAGGGTCTACATGACCAGACTACTAAGGCCACTTGGAGACGAGTTTAGATCCGCTAAGGTTTTTTATCGTTTAGTCCACACAGAGCCAGCGTTTTGTGAGCCAGAACACGATCATTTCTATCCCGGATCCCGCTGTGAATTTCCTCGTTTCCGTGTTTACGAGACATACTCCTCTTTTCTGAAACGATATCGTTGTAGCCCCTCCTCCTCTTATAACCCACTGCACCCTGACCACAACAACAAACATGGAGCTGCCCAGTGTTTTCACAGAAGTGTCTCAGCGCCACCAAAGGGCCGGGCAAACACACTACAGCGTTTCATTTTCTTTACGATACAGTTTTTGTCTCCGCGTGGACTAAGCCTTAGAATAGGCATTCCTTGGTAAGGGAAGAAAGACCAAAAAGTTGGAGAAATTGATTGATTACTATAGACCCTATGACCTATATTTGACCAGAGGTTTTCAGTTTGTTGTAGCTTTATAGGGAACAAGATAAGAAAAACATCCGATTAGTTTTTGCATTGTTTAATTTATTATCAAAAAGGCTTGTATCCCCTCTAACAGGTCACTCTTTAATATAATATAACACAATTTAATACACTATTGAGACAATAAAGCAAAAATATACGGATTGGAATTCAAACTCTAGAAACTCAGAGTCTACAAGATGAGCCTCTCCAGTCAATGCATTCTTTTCATCTCAAATCGGTCAAACCAGTTTAAAGTTATTTGTCATGGCTTTCAGACTGCCGTGTATCCTTTTTGATAATGCAGTACATGAAGTTATAATATTTACATCTGTTTACACGTGCACATCATCTCCGCTGCAATTTTGCCCATTCAATGACATGATTGTAGTACAGATTTAGTCTCTTCTGTCCATCTCTGGTTCTCCTCTGTCAAACCCTGCCTGTTGAAGGCCAGGGTGGCACGGCCTCTGCGGTTTCGGTGGCACACTGGCTGCACTTGATTGGCGCCTGGCTCATGGAACCATCCCGACGCCACGGCATATACGCCTCCCACATTGTCATAGCAACCAGGCTGTACGGGCCAGAGACAATTTTTCCGACTTATGATTGGGCCGAGGTTGACGGCTTGGGAAACACAGTCGGCTTGAGAAAGAAAAACACAGCACTAATAGAGATTCAAAAAGTCACCTGAAGGGTTCTGTTGTGAGAAAGAGAAAACACACATAATGTCCACTATGCATTCGTGACAACGTCTTGGCAAATAGCCTTCAAGCTAACCGAGCAGCTTACATCATGAGACTGTCCATCACTCCCAAATGACTCTATTAGCAGTGAACAGTGCTGAAAGGCTGGTGGCACTGACATCACTTCAATGGGATCCATGGAAGAAAACCACAACTCCAGCGGTCGGGCCAAGCGTGTTTGTTGCTGGTAAAAAGACAACACTGAGCAGCAGAAGTGGAGCACGTCGACCTGTTTTTCTCGTGCGTCACTCTCACTGCAGCATCAGCAAAAATACAAACATGACGGAAGGCTGTGTTTCCATCCCAGTACAAACACAGACAGGTTGGAGACTAATGAGGCAATTACATGCGCACACAAACAGTTGACACACAAAAAGCAACTGAATAAATCATCTCACAAGTGCTTTTCAGAGTTCTGCTTTAACTACAGTATTCATTTTTGACATTGTTTTGGAAAGGTTTCTCAAATGACAGAGACTTTGTTCAGAGACATTGTGTTGTGTTCGATAATCACAGACCGATGTTCTCCCCGTGCCTGTGTAGGTTTTCTCTGTTTGCTCCAGTTCCCCATTGGGGCCAGGACTCATCTGACTTACCTGGGTAAAAAAAGGTGAAATTAAAGGAGTTGATGTTACTGGATTTGTAAGTGGCATTTGGCAGCTGGGTGGAATCAAGGGTAGTTCATATTCAGACCATTAAAGGACCATACTGAAGTAGTAATGAGTCTCAGTTTGCTTGTTATTTTCATACAAAACTATCACCCCATAGATTATTATCTCCCTTGATTATCATTTACTAAAAGCTATGGCCAACTGCACACTCAGATTGAAGGGGACCTCAAATTAGGGACTCTCCAACTTTTACTCTGCACCAGATGTTGAAAAATCTGGGATAAAACATCTGAATTCATCCATCTTAAATGCTGGTATTATTGTGGCCTTCTTGAATACTGTTTTTTGACGTGAATCTGGACTTGAGTCAGCTGCTTCCTGTAAGTGCTTTTGTTTGACCACTATTGTAACCATCATATAAACGCTCCCAATACCCACTATTAATGCCTCTATTATGGGTTCTGTCCATCTCACTTTTTCCCTTCTTCAACGGAGTTTCATGGCAGCACTTAATCATTGGTCCCGGTCAATGGTGGACTGGAGAACATGTACATTGGTAATCGCTCATAAATCTTCAACTGACAATGAGAAGGGCGTGGATGGAATTAATTGGATGTGATACTTTTCTTGGACAATAACAGAAAATCTTCAACATGTGCAATGGACTAAATGAACTAGTGCTGGAAAATAATAATAATAATTATAATCTTGGCCACCGCGATGTCATAAAAGTACAGAGGTGTCATAATTGAGTGTGTATGTGACTGGGTGCACATGTGTGGCTGTGTGAAGTTGACTCTCTGATCTCCAAATGGAAGCGTTTAGATTTTATCGCCTGCTTGCTTTGACGACATGGTAATTTCAGTGGCCTAAGAAAATAACTGACCAATTGCAGATAATTGTTAAGATGGCAGCCACGTTGGGTGAGGGGTCGAAGGTCACACTGACAGGCTGCTAACCAGCTGTGGATGGGTCAAGATGCATTAGGCTGGAGGAAGGGTCAACAATCCCAAATGTAATAGTAAAAGTGATGGTGATGATAGTTGATATGTCTTTTTATACTGACTGTAGTAAAAATGGGTTTTGGATTGGATGATTTTTAGTTTTACCTCCATTTTACTATAGATCTTCATGTTATCAGATTATATAAAATGATGATGAAGGAGACTTATGTCTTGATTCCTAACAATGGGTCCCTTAGTCAGTTTTGTTTTGTTTACTTTCGTACAAAAATAACAGAATTAAAAGCCCTACAAGATGAGAAAGTAAATGTGTGTAAAGTTATAGAAATACAGAAAGCACCCTCAAACCATATATGGGGATTAGGCCAATGCAATCCAAAGTTATAATTTATATTTATTCAATTATAAAATAGAGGAGATTTCTAGACTTTGCTATTTTTTTCTTAGAAGTTTGAGCTATAAATAAAACAATAGAAGCTCACCACACTTGCGCAAACTTGAGGCTTTCCACACTGAAACGTAATCTCTTATTATCAATTTTGGAGAGCTGTGGAATATAGAAACTGTACATTTTCTCCATTGCCATTTGACTGTCACTCAGCTCTGACCGCTGCGGGCCCATGGTGAGCAGCGCAGTGCAATCAGTGCTTTGATTTTCCTCTGGTGGTGAAATGAAATCATCCAACGCGGTCGCCTCCTCATCTGCAGCCGACGACTCTGTGACAGCTAAATACCCGGTTCTGTGTATTCCCATTAGGTTCTCTGTGATTGGCTCTCTCGATGCGGTCAAGCTGCTTAATGCCACATCATGTCTGGCTGCCGCACTGGTTGTCACTGGGCTCTGGTCGTGTGGTTGGCAGCGGCAAAAGCAACAAACAAGTACGCCAAACTAGAACCGGCTTCCATGGTACAATTTCTCGGCTTTCACAATTGCCCATTTCCCCGTACAAGGGCCTGCAAGAAAAATCTCATGTAAGCCTAAAAGACACAATACATTAATTTGATTTCCAAATTGTGTAAGTGACAAACACAGGATGAATCATTGTTTGTCTGTTAGTCTGTTAGTCTGTATAAATATAAAAATCAAGCAGGTGTTGGATCATAATTATATTGTCAGAAAACTTTAGTGAGAAATTGATCCTCATTGGTGTGAATTGAATCTGATATGTATGTGTTCTGTATGATTGTGTTATAGGGTCTCCTCACAGCAAGAAGAAGAGTCCTGGACCTGGCCTCAGAGTGTGTCTAAGTGTACTGTGGGTACTCCAGTTTTCCCCCATCAATCTAAAACATCCTGACCAAGATCCTGGCTCAAGATTTGAACTGTGGCTGCCCACTGGTCCTGACAGGTCGCCCCAAGGATGGGTCAAATGGAGAGAACCAATTTCCCTTTGGAGACAATAAAGTGTACCCCAACCTTAATAATGATAGTACCCTTGAACTAGAAAATCCCTGTTTTGAGACCAGCTCTTCAGATGTCTGCCAGAGTTACAATTGATTCACATGATGGTTATTTTTAGTGAGTCTCCTACTGTGAAAACACTTATAAAAGCCATGTTTACTAATGTATGTAGTAATGTGGAATGAATATTGATCATATTATATACTAACTAGACTATTGTTACATAACGGTACAATTCTTCAATGCATTTTAGTCAAACTAGTAAATACTGTGTCCAAGAAAAAGCCAGAGCATAAGAGTAATTCCTCCATGACAACACACAGCTGTGGGTTTTCCACATTTGTGCCTGAGGTTCAGTAGGACCTATACTTACTGTGCATTGACAAACACAAATAAACGGTTTCAGGTTGAAAAGAAGAATGCATCATATCTGCCCACGCAAGCTCTGCTAAATCTCTATGGTTTTAGCCCCTCCACCCTTGGTCATGGTTGCCAGTCCAAGCCATGGTGAGACAGGCCGGCACAGACAGGCAGACTTTTGGCATTTACCATGAAGTCTGGGTTCCTTAAGGACTGGGTCGATCCAGACGCTTGGCCCCAGTGGCTTTGAGGCGTCCAGGTTCATGTCAGGACCTCGCCCCGCCCTAGGTCTCCCGGATACCACCATACTGAGACTGTGAGGTGTAAAAAGTACTCAAATTTTGGTAATTGTACTTCAAAACTATGAACTTAAGCCAAAGTCAAAGGTATCCATCATTGACAAAGTATTAATGAGTGAAAATAATAATCTTGGAAATATATACTTCAATATACTCAATACACATATATGTATCTTTTCAAACACACTAAAAACGACCAAATCTACTGTCTGTATGTATGTTATAATATGCTAACTACTCACCTCTATAAGCCATGGATACTGTCACAACGTTGGCCGCTGGACCGCCGATATGAGTCATTCACCATGCTAACGGCTAATGAAATTTCTTGGCGTAAAGTAAGATATACATTGAACAAAAGTTTTCCCAGACTTTAGTTTTGTTTGGTTAGGGTTTCATGTAAGACTGCGTGACTTTGCATCCCTCATGAGCGGAGGATTGCCAGCAGCAGTGGTCAAGCCCTGTCAGAGAGGTGAGTCAGGCCGTGACTAACCAGCAACACTAAACCTCTATCAGACGTCTGCATCTGGAACATGGGTATATGGGGTAAGACATACTCAAAAGAGGTACTGTTACTTCATATTATTAGGAATTTGCGAGTTCAGTACAGGTGATCCCAAACCAGTGTCCGGGTGGTCCCAAGCATGGATAATTGAGAGGGTTTTGTCAAGAAGTACCAGAGTAGAAAAGAAGAAGCTACTAAGACTAAGCACTGGCCAACTCAGGAAGTACAGAATGTTGTCTACAAGTCAGAGGGTTGGTAGTTTTATTCCTGCTGCCATTGTGTCTTTGGGCAATAGACTTAACGCAACTTTCCACCAGTGGGTAACACTACTGAATGACTGGGTTAATGTGATCATGGTTGAAGAAACTTATGGCGCTTCATGACTGCCACAACTCTGTCAGCCTGCCCCAGGACACCTGCGGCCACACATGTAGCTCACTACCATCATTGTGTACTTTTTCCACCTATGTTTTAATATTTTTTTTTTAACTCCAAGTATATTGATTAGCTGTTAACACTGTGAATGAGTCACACTGTATCCGCTTGAGTAGCCAACGCTGTGCCATGATCCATGGTCTGGTTTTGAAACAGCCTTTTGCAGAGCCTGATGTTTGCTGGAGTTAGCTTGACGTGTCGTAATATTTGGAGAGCTAGCAGGGAACAATAATGTGAGAGGTAGCGGCCGTTGACATGTTGTAGCTAACAATGCCAACGAATGTGAAGGAACAATATTGAACTGATCCACTTCTCCACCTCTATTAGTCACTCTTCAACATGACAACTCCCACCTGATGGAAAGTTGGAATGATCCTATTAATAGCTATTGGTTTAAATTTCTGTGGTGTTTTTTCTGGTAACATATTGGTTTGGATAAACAAAACAATTCAAACTAAGATTGTGGTACCTTGCTGTCTCCTAATGTGATCCTGAGTCTACATGTTCAAAACAGCATGCGGAGCAGACAGGATAAACTAATGCAACAATTAACATAGTGGTATTCTGGAGTGGATATAACATGAAACTGCAGGTCTTACAGAAAGAGGTTCATGTAATCTAGTCAGGGGGTTACAAACACGTCCTGATTCTGGCACACTGTGGTGAAGAGATGGCTGATCCTCACGTGAACTTGACTAACTTTACTACAAATGTTAAACGTGTGCTTTTATAAACGCTGGGAGTGATCGCTGTAGCCCATGTCAGTTTATAAGAGTGATATTTTTATGCTTGGCCTTGTTCCTCTGGAGGTAGGACTTACCGTTAGTAATGTTTTTGCAGCTTTGTTTTCTCAAGTTTAATGTTCCCCTTATTATCCCACCGCTTCCACATGCATTGTTCTCCTCATAGGAACGCCTACTTCTTCAACTGTGACTTTTTGACTTTATATGTCAATAGATCTTTTATGACATCCAGCATGGAACATCTGCCAGCAATCAATCTTTCTATAATATGAACATATAGCTTACACATTATAAAAGGCTTCTATGTACGCGGAAAGGCTGTTTAACTTGGTCACTCAGCAAATCCAATTTTAATTCATTATGGAGTAAATGCTGAATATAAAAATGCCCGACACACAGTGAATCATATGCTGTATTATATAACCCAGTTACAGCCATTTATTCTTGCTCCTTCCAGGGTCTGGAGACGGTCCACACTGACTCAGGAGTCAGGCAGGAGGAGGAACACTCTGGTTAATTACAGTGTTAACACTTGTAGTAGACTGAGTCAGGCAGAATGTCAAGTGTCCTTTTTCATCATTTTTCCTTCCATAGACAAACACCAACTCATTTAGATCAAATTTGAGTAATTTAAACAAAATCATGTACTTGCTATTAGCTCTTTCTTGGTTTTACAATGTTAGTGTACGCCAAGATCCTTCACAAAATACACATCTGTCCATGTCCCAGGGCTCGATCACAAAGCTACAGTGTAAGTCTAAATAGAGATATACTTCCATCTCACCAGACACCTCTATCAGGAGAATCTCATTGAACTACCTGCCAAACCAGAGGACCATATCCCAGTGTCTCTATAGGGCACAGCAACAGAGACTAGAAGACCAGAGGGTCACACATTATTTTACAAAGCCCTTAACTACATTGTATCTACATCATTAACTACAATGTAATAAACTGTGTAACAAAGTGTAATAACATGTAACTACATTGTACCTAACCCTAACAATAACCATTCTGTATGTACAATGTAGTCACATGTTATCACAGGTTTTACATTGTACTTAATGAGGTAGATACAATGTAGTTAAGAGCTCTGTGTGACCCACCAGAGTCCAGAAGACTATAGTAACTGGCAGAAGCTTCACTTCACTCAATGAGGATCAGCAAATCTACTCCCATCTCTCCAGCCCATCTCTAAAGGCCCAATCAAGAAATAAAAACTAACTTTGGCTCCAAACTCTGACACGCTTAGTTTAAACACATTATGGATTGTCAGGACAGTAAGCAGTATCCTTCCATATAGGCAGAATTTTATTAGACAGTCATCATCTAGTTTGGCTCAAACATCATGGCTGTACACCAACATATCCAGAATATTCTCTCTGAAGGGCAGAGCAGTCATTATGATAATCCCCGGCACATTAAGTCAGAATAAAAACATCCCCCGCTCCTCTTCATAGTGATAACTACACCTTCGTTAATATGCCTCCGGGTCAACATTAGCAGAAACCGAAGATGACAAAGTGAGTGCCTGGGACTGATGGAGGGAAGAGGAAGAAGAGTGAAAAAACAGTCGCATTCAACGTAAAAATCACTCATCGATGTGACCCCGTGGGACCAATGTGGAGCAATGTGTGTGTGATGGACTGCCACACAGCTTTGATTGCATTTAAGCTAAAGCTGAACAGGGCAGACACTAGAGAGGCAGACCCCACATTAGGTAGTCTAGGTAAATGGCTTTTCCAGACAGGAACCATGCAGAGCCATAGCTACAACAGCTGCTGGATGCATCAGGGGCTGGGGATGCGTTTGAGGTTGTGAGGTGAGGAGGAGGTCCCATAGGTGCACTCAGGAACAGCCCCTGGTGAGCTAAGATCTGCAAAGCTTCATCTGATCCAATAAAGTTTGATATATCCCAGTAGTAACAGGCATTGTTTGCTTTTGTTATTTTTTTTTTTTTTTTTGTATGTTGTCATTTTAGGATCATTTGCCAAGATATACAGTGCCCAAACATAGACTTTCATTTTCGAGTTAAAAGGTAAATGCTATATCTATGCATCCACATCATCAGGGCGTCCACTGTATTTTGCATTGATCCACACCAGAAAGCAACATTTTATTTCTTACTGACCTCATGTGGCTGGAGTTGCTCCATTCCTGACCTATGTGGGAAAAATGGAATTTACATTTTCAATTTCACCGGCAAAACAACTGCAAGCAAAACAAACTTAGTAGAGATATATATATTTTAAAATCTAAATCCAATTATGCAGTTTCTAATTGGTTAAGTGATGTTAATGGATATGTCATTGTTTGGCTTGTTTTATACAGATCTCTCTTTATACTGCATCCCAACAGTAGAAGGTGTAGAAGGGCATACTAGGACACATTGGTTGAACAGTCATTTGTCCCACTGTGGCTGTGGGAGTGTGGGCAACGTGTGAGAGATAGATGTCAGTAATACTCGACTTCAAGGAGTTATTATTCACTTAAAGTAGACAGGTTGGTGGTTTGATGGTGCTGATAGCTGATGGAGATTGTGAGGTGTGGACATCTTGGTTTAGACAGCTGACTCCCACTACCAAAGAGTTCATGTTCAGAGGATGGATGGTAATGGTAAGTAATAATTAATTAGTTAAAACCCTGACATTTACAAAATAGCCACTGAAAATGTGCATTGTATATGGATTATTTTGACTAAAAACATTTAAATGTAATTTCTTCAACAGATTTCATTGCAGTAATTATTAGTATCCAGATTTTATATCATTTATGTTGATAGTCAGTGATGATCAGTGATGGTCAATAATGGTCAGTGATGGTCAGTGATGGTCAGTGATGGTCAGTGATGATCAGTGATGGTCAGTGATGGTCGGTAATGGTCAGTGAAGGACCATTAAAAGTCATTTTTAGTGTGGATTCAAGAATTTATACTAACTAACTAACCCTAACTCAAGGGGTCAGTAGGGGAACATTTTTAGAGGATTTGGGTAACATTGTGAGATATCAGTACTTTGTGGCCCACTTATATCTGAAATATTTTTGGAGTCAAATGACTGACACATAAGAGGTTTCAGACATTACCCCGAGTGAAGTCAGGGGTCAACCAGACGATGAAAGCCTGTATCCAGTGTGATCACTATAAAGGTTTATGGCCCTAACCAACCTCATGTGCTCTATTACTTGTGCCAGTTGAATTTGCATGTGACTTTATGACATAATATATGATGGTTCGGGTTATTCCCAATGCTCCTGTGGGATTCTGAAAAATGGTTTTGCTGAACTTTTGGACTCATGAGTTCATTCCCCAAACATCTGCAACCATCAAAAATGTACTTCAATTGAAATCGTCAAAGCATCTTTAAGAACAAAATATTTTCCTGTCACAGCAGAAGAGATACTTTGTGGATATGGCCCATTGGTGAGACTGCTCTGTCCATACCACAACCGGTCTGTGGGATTATCTGCAGATGAAATGGACATCAAAAACACAAATTGCTAATGAAAATTCTACTCAAAGACATATCTCAAATTTGTACATTATCTTCACTTATAAGGCATGCTAAAACCAAACACTACAAAGAAGATTTCTGGCCATCAAAATCACACGTATATGAATAGACAGCCTGAAGTATGATACAGTATGCCAGCCTTGTTTACACATGATATTTTGTATGCAACAATGTAAAACTCTTTTAATCACATTTTATTACATTGAATTTTAATAGCTTCCTTTTATGGTACACAACACTATTGGTCAACCAGTTAAAAATAATAATAAAAAAAAATATAATAATAATATAATAAAAAATAAACCCTCCAGCTAAAACACACAGCACATGCATTAGACAAATTGAATTAAACAAATGTTAAACTAATTAATACATTAAAATATGCTTGATTAACCAGAAGTGGAGAGAAATGAAGATAATAGCGTAAAGAAAAGGCAATTTCCTATTTTCTGAAAATGATATGTCCCTGCTGGGCTACCATACCTGATTACATTAATCCTACTGCTGAAGGGATTGAAAACAGTGCCATGGTTTATCGACATTAAATAAATGTATAAATGGTTATGTATTTTGAGTTTCCAACAGTCCAGCCTTGAAAAATTGGAAAATCAAAATGAAGTAATTCTACACAGTCATTGTGGATTTCTCATTACATTAATACCAACTTCATGTCCTGTTATGAAGTTCAAAGAAAACAATTCTGTAGTTTCCTGCGTGGCATTGGGCAACTGACAAGCCATACAAAATTTCCAGGAAGAAACAATTTATACTTTGACTTTTATAATGCATTTTTTTGTGTCCATATCTGGCATTGGTGCATGTTCTCATAATGTAATCACCACAAACGTATAATGCCAGTAAAACACATCTTTCTTGATTTGATATGAAGCTGAATGTTGACGTAATGTAAAAACAAGTGGGTTTTCTGGCTGAAGTCTTTGTGGAGAGGGTATGGGGTTAGGACGAGTATGTTTTATTGTTTGTCTTTATGTGAATGAATCCTGCAGAGCCCTGACAGCAGTTGCATCAGTTTACCTCAGACATTGCACATATTCAGTTACCGCTCACCTAATAAAGCTGCCAGTTTGTTGCCACCAGACGACTTTGGGCGGACAAGCTTAGCCCAATGATATGAGTTCATTTGCCAAGTGCCTCTCTGGAATTACACTTCAGATATCGAATGATCTGGTTGCGTTGTTGGGAGATATTGTGCTGCGTAAATAAACTTCATTTATAGGTTTTGTTTAACAGTATTGGCTTATTTTGACATTATAACTCAAAAGTTCTTGGAGGAAATCTGATATGAACAGCATTCAGCCCATGTTAATCCAATAGGTCTTTGGGCCAAGCCTATGAAGATGTCATGGCAGGTACAACTGACAAATAAAACTGTCACATGGCCTTAGTTTGACCATACGTCTGGTTTTAAAAGGGTGACATCATACTGGTCAGGTGACAGCTCTGAGCTACAGAGAGAAGAAGGATCTGGGAAGTCATCACTGAGCTTGCTCTAAGAATTATTCCGGGATATGGGGGCGTCAACTGAATAGACTTCTAATCAGAACTAGGCCTGTGCTGTCGTCCCCGACAGCAAGGTGTATATCGGCGAAATGGCCCCATACGTCTGCCCCATACGTCTGCCCCATACGTCTGCCCCATACGTCTGCTACAACTGTCCACA
>JAVQKC010006319.1:0-11147 GCA_036025475.1 Philypnodon macrostomus
TTAGAAATCACACAATGTCTGTTTAAGGTCCCTTTGGTGACAGTTGTAGCAGACGTATGGGGCAGACGTATGGGGCAGACGTATGGGGCAGACGTATGGGGCCGTTTTGCCGATATACACCTTGCTGTCGGGGACGACAGCACAGGCCTAGTTTCATTGTATGTACCTTATATGTATAATGACAACAATGTCACTTTACTTACTTTTACTGGTAACATGTTCTTCATTTACATTAATTGTCAGTCAGTCCAGAGACTGCAGTTGGGAATTAGCAGTTCTGCCAAAACCTGGCACTGGAACAGATTTCTCTTGAGGTCAAAGTATTATTGTGTATGTCCCTGTCAAACTAATTCAAGTCAAAGTTCAAACCAACAACCAATTTGGTGGAAGTAAGAATCATGCAGCACAGGCTTTACAGAAACATAAGTATTGTAATAAAAATGAGCTCTATAAAAGTACAATATTCAAAAAATGAATCATTGTTTAGTTGTAGTTGTTTATTTTCCTGAACCCCAAGGTCAGCTGAGTGGAAGTGGTAGTAATCAGGCGACACCATCAGCGTGATTAGTGTCTCTCTGATTTCACCTTGGCTCGGCCCACTGTTCCTCACAGTCGTTTGGTGAGGGCCTGTGATTTGGCTTTAATTATCTACACTCATTAATGATCTCTTATCTGCTCTTCCTTTTGCACTTCCTGACCAGCTCACATGACCTCCAACAGCATCACCATGCTCTTGTTTATTACAAAAGTGTTTTGGGAGGATTGTTTTCTCCATTGATAGAATCTGATATGATATTTTTGCTGTTTGGTCTTTACTTAGACATGTTGTTTCCACTTTGGAAGTTTCCGATGTGCATTCTTTGTTCCTGGTTCATGTGTAAAGTTTAAAGTAAGGTTGTAAGTAATAGGTTGAGTATAGTTGGGATTCTTGGAAGCTCAGTAAAAGCGTTCTTGTTAGCCTATTACCTATTTTGCATTTTCTCAGTAATGATTTTTGTTTTGATATGTTAGGACTGAGTGATTCCATACACATCCTCTCTGTAGATGATTCAGTTTTACCTATTTGTAATCTGGTTGTGTGGTATACATAAGTCGACAAAAAATAGGGAAAAATATTTTCATTTAAACTAGCCAAATGGCAAAACAGCTAATTGTTATGTACCAGTATTTAGCAATTCAGGGTTGTGTCAGGAAGGGCATTCAAACTTAAATGAATGTGTCCCTGAAGTAGTGGTGGGTGTTATAGTAAACATATATAATCACAATTTTATTCAGCCAAGATCACAATTTCAGTTTTATCATCATTTTAGCTGCCTTAGTTGACTGTATTTTCTTTTAGTTACTGTTATTATTACTTCATAAAACCTGTTTAACTACATATTTAATGTACATCTAATCACATTTATTTATTTATTTTTAATTCATATCAACACTTGCATTGTTAGTAAAAATGACGATTAGCAGATAACATATCACTCTTTAATCGCCATATCGCCAGAGGTGGGTAGAGTAGCTAATTGTTTTACTCAAGGAAGAGTACTGTTACTTCCAAATAAAATTTGTAAAAGTAAAAAGTACTCATTCACATAATTACTCAAGTAAATGGGGTTTTAAAAAACTACTCAAGTACTGAGTAACTGAGCGTAATTGTTGATTATTTTGTGTAAAATGGGCAAAATATTTGTAATAATAAACAGATTTTTTGATTTTCAAAAGTTTTTACGAACAACATTAAGCTATTCTTACATGACACACAGAGGTGGGTAGAAGTACTCTTACTCTTTCTAGATTTCCCAAATTTCCAAAAAGAGTGCTGTTACTTCAAAATATTATTACTTGAGTAAAAGTAAAAAGTATTGTGTAGTAAAGCTACTCTATGGAAAACAATTACTCAAAAAGTAAATGTAACTGATTACTACCCACCTCTGTGTATTTCTTTCTTGCATACCCAAGACAAAGTATAGATGCAGACAATAATCTCCTCTAGTGTACAGAGTATAGTTGTGTGTTCAGTTTTGTAATCCGAGTGAGTTATTGAGCTAGTGTTTGACTTCATTTCCTCTGGTACTTACCCTTTTCCACATCTCAACGACATGGCCGATTGTTTACTGTCTTATAAATCTTCACTCAAGTGCCCCATGTTTTTCTTTTGAATCCTCAGTCATCTTCTCTCATAACATTGTAAAGTGTTTACAGTGATGGATAGTGTATCAACTGACCATTTAACACATAGACATAGATACTTTCCACGTCATTCCTGGAGACAGTGACTCGAGCTGCTATGTCTGACCAGTCTTACTCAAATTTGACCCCAATTTTCCTCTCTCGACGTGGCAATTTTCATGTCTAGCAGCTGACATCTCTCAAGAACTCTGCTCCCACCGAAGTCAACATGTCATATCTAAAATACAGCCATTTTCTATTATATATGGGAAAACTACAGGAAATATGTAAGTGTAAGAGCCCCTACATGATGCTAACTGGCTTTTTGCATGTTTTCTCTCAAAGCTGGAGCGACTCTAAACGGGTTGAGATGCAAATTAATCTTTCTGGTCAAAGTTTATGTTCTCATACATGCAGTGATTTATTATTCACAGTGATGAATGGCACTGATAGGACGAGTGCAGAGCTAGCACATTGAAGTGGATGATTTGTTTATTTTTGGTTGGATATGAGTTGGAACAGCATTTCAACATGATGCCAACCAAAGACATGCTAAAACTGGTATGAAATAAAAACACATTAAGTATTTTAATGTGACATTGTATTTCTTTGTTTTTAAATTTTGATTTGAAGGAATTGTGAACTCTTTGGTCCCCTGGCTGGTCCTCACTGTCTGAAGAGATGCATTTATAGGTCAATTTGATCATCTACGTTGCCCATGTCACTTAGTTCCTGCCATCCATTGTCCATGATAAAGGTTGGGATATCGTCTCCTGCTACTAGTAATGGGAATAAAATTGGTTAATGAATAACTACAACATTGGTGTAGCATTCAAGATACATTCATTTATATCTTTACACACTGGTTATGGTGGAACCTTCTGAATCACACCAAACCAAAACACCACATTGAGAAGCTTAGCAAACTGATGATGTCCACGGTTAGGTATATTTTATGCATACCATTATGCTTCAAAAGTGAATGATTTTTGATAAGCCAAAATCAAAACTAAAGAATCTTCATATTACTCAGCCATTTTCAATATGATTCCTCTTCATCCTCAGCCACATTTGATATGAAATACAACAAAGTCTAAAATGAAAGTGTATGTTGTTGTGTGATAAGGCGGTGAGAGAGTGGTGCTGTGTACCCTCTCACGGTAATTACAAACACAGAGCTATGAGAAGCTTATGTAACCCCTGAGGAGCCTTCAGCTGACCTCACACAATACTGCCCAGTGTGTGGCCAGAGGCTGCTTAACACAGGTCACTTTATACAGGACAGGTCTATACCATTGTCACAATCATTTAACAAATAAGATGTATTTTCATCAATAGAGAGAGCTACATCAATCAATCAAACTTTATTTGTAAAGCAATGATCAAAGTGCTTTACAGGAATAAAAATCAATACAACCATAGATCAAATATTAATAAAAGCAAATTAAAATAAAACACACACAAAAACACAATAAATAAATACAGTTCTTTCAACCTAAGCTGTTAAACGCCAAGCAAAATAAATGTCTCTTAAGACTAGACTTAAAAAGGGCACAATCATAGATGCTGCGTAATTCAGGAGTAGATTGTTCCACATTCTGGGACCGGCCACAGCACAGGTCTTATAAACAGTAGGCTGTGTGTCTCAAGTGGGGCAAATCACAATACACTGTTCATTGATAAATTGGTTATAGCCTCAAAAAATGGCAAACTGTGCCCTAAGATGATCTGAGCAGACTACAAGTGTGTACTGTCAGTGACTGGGTACAGAACATTAGCAATAAGCCTATGCTATATAGGACCTGTCGGCATCACGTAGGTTAAAGGCTACCTGCTCAAAGATAGTAAAATGCCAGACGAGTAGCTACATGACCATGGCAGACCACAAAATCAGTTTTAACTTGGTATATGCTAAATGTGGCGCAGTGGGTAGGCGCTCGTCCTTCAACCAGAGGGTTGGTGGTTCAAGTCCCCATGTGAGCGCACACTGTCGTTGTGTCCCTGGGCAAGACACTTAACCCACATTGCCTATGAATGAATGTGGTTGTGTGATTGGTGTATGGTGGCGGTCAGAGGGGCCGTAGGCGCAAACTGGCAGCCACGCTTCTGTCAGTGTGCCCCAGGGCAGCTGTGGCTACACACCGGGTGTGACTGTGGAGTGAATAAATAATGTAATGTAAAGCGTCTTTGAGTGTTGAGAAAAGTGCTATATAAAACTAATGCATTATTATTATTATTATTATATAAAAATATCACCTGATGGTCTATAGATACAATGCTGTTATGTGTAAGTATGATGGCCCAATATACAGTTTACCTACACCTAACCTCTCACTGTCTGTTGTGCTAATGACAAGTGTCCAGTGGTCACTCTGTGTCACCCGCTCCACCTCCCCGAGCCCTCCACCTCCCGCCCTCTCACCCTCACCCCATCCTTGGCCTTACCCCGAGCCTGGGAGCGGAATTCTGGGAACATTTTTCCATGTGAAATGCCGAGGTCCAGTCGAAGGGTGTGACGCCAGTGCATTGTTCCAGCGGCAAAAAAAGGAACCGCTTGTGATGAGGCCAATTCCTGTTGGTCCCAAAAAAACAGGCACTTTCTCACACCGACTTCCTTCCTCGTTTGGACAGCGCAAAACAATCCCAGACCGAGCGAGCTGCGAAGTGAGCGAAAGGAAAATAGGTTTGAAGAGGTATCTGTAAGTGGACACAATGTGACTGAATCTGCATGATCCACCTGACAGTCCTTTTATATGTTTCATACATGTGGTTATCTTTACTGCTTCTAACACTGTCATTGCATTGTCACAGTCTTATAAAGTCTGTTTTGGGCTTTTATTGGTAAATACATGGCTCATTCTTAATGCTGTTTGTGTTTTGGTCTTATACTTTTAGGAAACTGGATGGAGAGGTCGCTGAGGCTGATTGAGAGTGCAGGATTCAGGAAGCACCTGCCAGCACCAATGGCCCAGCATTTATCTGACCCCGCTCACATCAGGTGGTTTCCTTGTTTACATTAGCCCCCCACCACCACCCCCCAACCTCCTTACAGCTCCCCCAGGCCCGCCTCTCATTGGCTGCCTCAGGCCACTCCTTTTTCCAACACGTTCATTGATCTCAAGTGCCACTTCCCGGTCTTTTTCCCACCGCAAAACTCAGCTAACCTCGTCGGCTGACAAATACAGGGGTCAGTACAATAAGCTGCAAACTGAGCTGACCTCTCAACCCCATCATTACAACAGGGTTTTCAAAAACTGCTTTCCTGTTCCTACTTCTGCCTTCACTTCAACAGTCATCCATTTGCCTGACTGATAGTCGTCATCCTGCTGTCATCTTCGTCACTAATATTGTTTGACCCCAACCAGCTGCCAGGATTTAGAGTGTCTCATTTCAGAGGTCATCAATATACAATTTTTCAAAAAGCGTTCCTCAAACATTTAGCTCATAAATGTACACTGAAGTCAAAATATGAAGTTTGACCAATTCAGCATGATCATCAACTTACATATCTCAGTTAAATGTTGTAGTCATGTATGCATTATTATATGAATGATCATTAACCATACCGTATTTGTGTCTTGCTTACAGACTGTTTACACATTGGTGTCTTTGAAGAAGTCACTAACAACTCTATTGTATCAAATGCACTATAAATGTGGTCTTCGAAACTCCGGACTTACTGCAGGACGTGACAAGACAGGAAAGAGCAAATAGTCCCAGTTTGGGATGTAGTTCTGGGTCACTTTGCCTTTATAGGGCTTTATAGGGCTTTATAGGGCTAGCCATTAAGGTGCCCCAACAACATTAGGGTCCCCCAAATGAGCATCACTGTAAAAGAAAACAAAAAAAACAATAGTAGCAATGGTGGCCAGCTTAAAATGCACTTTCCTCTTTGGCCTCTCCCACTCTTGTTCTTTTAAATTTGTGTTCTTGTTGGTGGCCCCTTGGTGCCCCTGCTTCCCTTACTATCTTGTTATCTCAGCAAGTGCTTCCTCTGAGCGCCTCACTCTTCTGGGGGACATGTGGTGGAGCTTGTGCCACACTACATCCACAGGGCATTGTTCTCCCTCAGTTAGCCCTCGTAAATGAGCTGGAAACCATTTGTCAAGACTTGAGACAGGCACGGGGAGAGCCAGGACAGAGAGAAAAATTATTCATCTGACGTGGCCCCTGAATCGAAACCCTACAACCCTGGCTTTTGTCATGGCAAGCTAGGCATAATATTATCCAGACTGATCAACTTTATCCTTAGGTACTGTACTTTACATGATATACATTTTAACTTTAATTTATCATTCACACATTCAGGTCAAAAAGTAATCCCAAAGTCCCTATTCAAGTTATATGTATTTCAAGCAACCACTCTCATTCCCATGGCTTTACTTCACAGGAAATGTCAAAATTAGATAATGTACATATTTGTGAGCCTGTTTCCACGTTGAGTAAATGAAAAGTGTGTTTATTTGAATCGTCTGTAAGGACCCACCCCTGTTTATTCCGCAGGCTAATTCCTATTGACCGTCAACATGACCCCCTTTAATGAGGGAATTCCTGAACATCAGAGGATGTCTCACGCACATCCTGCCCCTTAAACTGGGTGCACAGTATCACCTACATCTCCCAGGTCCCACTGCACTGACCTATACTGTATCATCAAGGTCCTGCTGTGCACAGACCTGCAGAATAAGAATTAACACATCTTCCTTCTCAATGATATGTTTAAGTATGCTCATCCTGATTACGTGGTGCTTTTGTTGTTAATGGCAATCAGGACTTTGAAGAAGCAGGTGCATTCACTTCCAGGCTTGTGCAAGTAATTTGGCATAGCAGCAAGTTGCAGAACGTATCATATAATTTCACTATAATTTCCCCCATGGAGCCTATTTAATGGCTTAAGAGATTTTCAGTCAGTGTGCTTTGCTTCTGTGGAAAGGACTGGATAAGTGCCTTACATTTCCTCTGTAATCCGAACTTCTATCTTTGTATTTTGCCTCAATTGCTCCTCAAAGTAATTTTCTGAACCATTTTCTCTTTTAGATTTTCTCGCTGAGTCTGTCTCTGCGTCGTCTCCTGCGGGAATCCCACTGTCCAAACTCATGTTCCCATGGATTGAGAGGACCCCCTGGGAAGCAGAGATTGACAGTTAACTGAGTGGACCCAGGAATGAGAGGTCTCCGAAGAAAAAAAACAAAACACACACTGTAAAGAATGCCCACAATAATACTATACTATGCCCCTCAGCTGTGACATGGGCGCCCTTACATATACATGTGTGCGGCCAGCGGGGGTAGGTGATGTACAAGAACAATTTTGCAGCTGGTATTTTGGTACCATCATGTCAAGAGGAATGATGGGAACTCACATACATGATCATTCAGATTAGCCCCAACTATCTCACAGCTTTTGATAACATGCCAAAAAGATGATAAATTTTACTCAATTGCTAGTCAGTGTGGTATATAATGGATATTGTATATGTAAACTATAGGCCTGAGCTGTCGTCCCCGACTGCAAGGTGTATACCGGCGAAACGGCCCCTATACGTCTGCCCCATACGTCTGCCCTATACGTCTGCCCCATACGTCTGCCCAAACTGTCACCAACGGGCACCTTAATCAGACGTGTGATTTCTAAGGGTTTTAATATTGTTAACGAGCAATTAAGAGGCCCCGCCCCCAAACCATGACAAACATGGGAAGGGTCTATTTGAATTTTTTTGATTCGTCTGGATGTTTGTGAAGAATGTTTTCGTCAAATTTTGTAAAATTCCCTAAAACCACATTCTTCTTTCAGTCTATAGGGGGCGCTATAGAGGTAACTGCCTAATCGGGCAAAGTATGTGCACGTTAGAGGCTGTCAAATATACCTGACCTCCAATCCAATTCAAAATGGCCGACTTCCTGTTTGTTGTAGGGTGGGGTCATAATAATATTTTATGTTGGGTACACTGTGGAGAATCACTGTACCAAGTTTCATTGCTCTCTGCCAAAGTAAGCGTGTCCAGAGTGAAATGGCATAACTCTGGCTATACCGATTCTTCAGTATCAAGTACAATATTTTTTTTACATTTTTGATTCTGTTTTCAAATATACAATTGAGTATGTATGGTAAAATAAAGTATTTTTGGCTACAGTTGCAGTAACACAGTACATCTATGAGCTTGTGTCAACAACCACAATTCATGCCAAAAATCCATAGAGCAAATGTGACATAATCGGGGTATTAGCAAATATTTAGCCTTACAAATCCCCCAAACAAAATACATATTAATCACTTCATGTTTACCAGGATGTGTGTAAGTGCCCCTTCCAATGCCTCTAATGTATGTCTCCTCTGGCTTTGACGGGACTGATTCCGGGCCACTACACTTAACCACGGCACGTCGCCAAGGCATAATAGCACATTTGGTCGTGAAATTCCGAATCTGACAGAACGCATTAACGCCAGGCAGAATGCAGATGCGAAAATGGGAGCAGCCAGGACAAATTGATGACTTCCCATTTTCCGAGCAACCCACTGTATCATATTTGCCTTTAGCTCCCAGCCAAAACAAACGACCAAATTGTGCACGGGAGTTTGTGATTGTCCGGACACACATGTGTTTTGTTTCATTTTAGACTCTCTATTGCTGACCGTGTATTTCTCAATGGTGCATTTGCTAAAGGAGCAGCTGGGAATTTGTGAAGCTGGATGATAAAATTGTTGGGAACATTGAAGGGGAAAAATCGTGCGTTGGTTTTTGATCAGAAAACATATCAAAGGAATTGTGAATAGTGGCTAGCATTCAAAGCATCATGCATCAGCATGCTGAGATAACGATAATGAATAAAGTGACTGGTTACATGATTTCATTATTTAGATCACTGAATGTACTCATTGGCTAAGTGTAAAGTGATGTTAAATAAAAGATACTGTACATCAGGGGTCCAAACTATTGCCTGGGGGCCAAATGCGGCCCGCAGAGCATTTTTTTGTGGCCCTCAGGCTTACCTCTCAATTGGCCCAAATTGTCTTTTTACTGCATGAGACTCTACATAATGAGACTCTACATAATGAGACTCTACATAATGGAATGCTCTTTTTTAGTTTAGATTTTATTTTTCTTGTTATAATACAAGCCAGAAGAAATGTGATATGCCTCAATGATTATTTTGTCCGTCAAATAGATATTTATTCAATTGTTGTCACATGTTTCAAAACACACAATTGTGATCTTGGCTTGATGAAAATCAGGATACTATAGTTTGACCCTGTCCCTCACCCTGGACCCACACACAGATGCAGATCTAATGCAGATCAGGACTGAAGCTCAACACAACTGCCTATTACTAATTGTGCCCATGTATATTCTGTATTTCTATTACTATATGTGACCTAGATTGACTTAAATATTAACAGTGTGAGAGTGTAATAATGATGCACGTTCACTTAAGAGCATGGCTGTGCATAGTGCTCGCTCAAGGTTAAAACACATGGCATTGATAGAGCCTCTTTCATTGAAGAGTTTAATATCATATCCAAGATGGCGGGCCTTTTAACTGCAGTCAGAAGTGAAGAGAAAAAACATCTTTCATCATTTTTCTTTGATGGCGTTTCTTTGTACGAGTTTGTATTTGTGTGACAATCTTGAGGTCACTTGCTTCCACAGCCTTTATGTGACAATGTGGGCATTTAATTTGTTGTAAGGTCATTTATTTGACACTACGGGACCTTCGGTGTCTCTCAAACAGATGGGGGGACGACGTCGGGGGCTAGTCTGTTCTTTTTGATGTATTTATTCTACACCCGCACGGCGCCCTTGTGATACCAAAGCCACACTACGCTACATGACAGCGACGATCTAAGCCAGCAGATAATGTGACAGCTTCTCTTGGTTCTCGGGAGGAGTCAATGAATCTGAGTTCTCTTATTTGGAAAGGGTTATGGAGCTTGCACAAGAGGTCAGGTGTAAAGATGTAGTCTGACACTCTTCCTGTGACGACAGACAGCGTGAGATCCATGAATATTCGGTATGCGGGAGAATGTGTATGTTACATGGTGCAGATCTCGACATATCTATGAATAAGTAATCAGTCTGGGCGAGTCCTTGGGGGTTTGCTAACAAGAAAAGCAATCAGACAAAAGAAGATCTAGAGAGAATGGTACTAGCTGGCTTTCTTTAACTTGCAAATGATAGCAAGTACTAGACAGTGAATGCTATTTGTCAAGAACTGTCTAAGGGCCTGACTATGATTGTATTTTTTTACAGACACCTCTTTCTGTGTGGTGAAGCTTCTTATACACATGTGAAAAGTTTAACATTGGAAAACATTGGAACGTAATGGTGAGAACATGCGATGACACAGGGTTTATAACATATATACAAAGCTATTTTAAGATATTGTTTAACCGTCACGTGAACCATATCTGATAGAACAGTATCAGGAAATCAGGCAGAAGAGTGGAGAGTCACATTCGGCAAATCAGAGGGCCAACATTTTTTAAGTATAGCTCAATGGTGCATTATCCTTTAAGGCCCTCTCTTCCCCTGCCGGCTACATCAGTCCAAGACGGCAATAGATTACAGGCTACAGGATTATTCAAACTAGGGGTGGGCAAAGATGTAATATCACAATTTTATAGAGACAAGATCATAATTTGGATTTGATCACGATTTCACGATCACATCAGTGTGTTCATTGAAAACTTTTTAAAACTGCAAATTCAATGTACATCCAATCCAATGTTTATGAGAATATTGACAGTAAAAGTGATGAAAAGCAGACCATAAATTAATGCACTGAAGCACAATTCAATATATATGGGGCGGCAGTGGTGCAGTGGGGTAGGCGCTCACCCCTCGACCAGAGGGTTGGTGGTTTGAGTCCCCGTCCGAGCGCACACTGTCGTTGTGTCCCTGGGCAAGACACTTAACCCACATTGCCTATGAATGAATGTGGTTGTGTGATTGGTGTTCGGTGGTGGTCGGAGGGGCCGTAGGCACA
>JAVQKC010006347.1:0-13048 GCA_036025475.1 Philypnodon macrostomus
ATCGAAGATGTACCAAACTCAATCCAGTTCTGCATCTTCATGATATGTACCTGTGTGCAACAGTTGAAAAAGATCCAGCAAAGACTTTTTGAGTTATTGTGTTCACAGTTTTGTCCCGTAATTAATAATTACTTAATTAATATTCATCGAAGAAGTATCCAAATCGATCCAGTTCGGCGTCTTTATGGTATGTACCTGTGTGCAAATGTTGAAACTGATCCGGCAATTCGTTTTTGAGTTATCGTGTTCACAGCTAGGATCTGCGGACACGGACGAACACCGACGTGATTCCATAATATCGTTGTTTCGACGATATAATAACTGTTTCAAAAAGTGTTACGTTTTATTACATATTGCGTTGGATCAGTTTTTGCAAAATGTTACATAATGAGGTGAATATTTTATGTATTACATAATGGAGAATTATTAAATATTGTGGCTCTACTATCCTTAAAAATGTCATTGGCATATGTGGAAAGCCTCCTGTGCCAAGACCGAGTACACTGAGGTCACCAAAACAGTGAAATAGTGGTCTCGAGACCAGTCAAGAGAAAGCATTTTGCCTCAACAGCACAAGAGAATAGTTGATATGATGTGATTATTGTGAGCTATAGCTTTCAGAAAAGAATAATGTAAACAGAAAGGAAATGATGAAACTCCACAACTCCCAACTGAAAACCTTTAAAAGTATGGGGAAGTAATTGCTATAGTTCATGTTATCATCTTTGTTATGTAACTAGAAAATATGCAACACCGGGCCTTATAATGGATGACATGGGCAAACAAACATACTGCTGAGTTGAAAGCACATGTATAAGACATTTTCATTCAGATAACTGACCACATTACTCTCACTTGCCATTTTATTAGGTGCACCTATTGAAATGACCAAAAATAGCCAAATAGACTGCAAAAAAAGAGCATTTAGTCCAGCAGACATGTTCAAGACTGACCTGCTGAGGCTCAGAGCAAGCATCAGAATGGAAAGAAAATATTATTTAAGTGACTATGTGATTATGACATGTTTGGTGCCAGATGAGATGCTCAGAGTATTCCAGAGTTTCAATGAAAGAGTGCCCAAGATATGTAAGCAAACGAATGCGCACCACCTTATAAATGATCAGCTATAGCAGCCACTTAATGTGTCACTTAATCCAAACCATGTCTAAACTAGGTCTAAGCCTGGACCTGCTAGACAGAGACCACTGGCAAATCTCCAACCATATTCTTCTGTTTCTTTTGCAGAAATGTAATGATACAACTTTGAGAGCCCGAGAGAAATCATTGTCGTAGCCTTTCAGAAAATGTAACTCATTTTGGTGCAGCTGTATTGCCTTGGTTTTCACATGGGTATTGCTTCTTCTAATGTAGCTTCTAACTGGCACACAACAATAGAATACATCTTGGTGAACTTATACTGAATAGGTCTGCGTATTGTTTGGACTTTATGGTTTAAGCGTTTTAATTCGGTTTGTAATTACCTTGATCCAGAAATTAGATTACTATCAAATGAGTTTTCTTCACCACGACTAACCACGACATCAAAAGCAGCCAAAGATTTAATGTGAACTGCGTCACACATTTTTTTGATGTGCATTTCTTTGAACGACAGCAGGAGGTTTTTTTTACTGACGCAAGGAAATGTGTTTCTCTTTGGCCCAAAGGTTACTGAAAGGTCAGCCGTTTGTACTCACTTCATATGTGTACATAACATTGAGACTTTCCCTCTTGGGCCATCTAGTGGTTTTTTCCAAGTGATTCTGTCATGATCGGTTATTTCATGCTTTATTTTATTATGTTTTATTTTATGTTTTATTTTGTTATGTTCAGTGACTACTTGTGTTTCTGTTTTGCTTCCTGCCCTTCTGTGTTTCCCTCTTGTGTATTCCACCTGTTTGTTTACCTGCCATGCCCCAGTGTGATTTACCTGTGTCTCGTCTCTTTGATTAAAGTTTTGCATTTTGGTTCTTTTTCCCCTTTACTAACCCCACCTCATGACAGATTCCAATGTATTGCAACAATAATGACTTGCCTGAACTGAACTGTCTCTGGCATTGACAGTAGTTTACATTTCACTATAGATCAATATACAGCTAACAAGTACGCAAAGAACCAATCTCAACATGTGAAAAAGTAACTCACTTGATCTTCATTACCATTCATTAAGTTAACTGGCATAATGGGTCAAGGTAATTGGTATATTAGAATAGGACTTCATATGTATTTCCAGTTAAAGCCTGTACAGTTGGGTCAATAAAACACTTCTGCTTGGGTAAGTTCAAGGGAATAATAACAAAGACTTGTCTTGACTTGTACTCTTGAGTTACATTGGTTTACTGTACGAAAAACCCAGTCTTGCTGTGGTAGGGGGCTTGACTATCATTTGCAGGCATGTGTTTAATCATGATTGAAGTTCGAGGTTTGGGCACAGTTTAAACCTGATTTAGTCTTGGTTATGATTCCATTTACTGGTCCTGCTTTAGTTTAGTTTAGATCTGGTTTTGTCCTTGTTCGTCTCGGTAAACTGCCTTGTAACCTTTAATAATAATAGATTTTTCATTTTGGTGCCCATTCAGTGAGATGGGGTCATGGTAATGGCTGCCACTAATGCAGCAAAGCCAAATAAATGAGATGCAGAGAACAAGACTAAGCTTTTGAGTTCCAACTGAAGAGGCAAGAAGCAGATGGCATCTCATTGAAAAACGTGTTCTTGTGATTGAAGTGAATTCAACAGTGTTTGACAAAAACAGCAGCTATGGTTGTTTGTATGTTTGTTCATTAATTATTTTAGAAATTTGACAGTAAAATACTTTGGATGTTGCATTTATAAATGTATTATTGTCTTTACCTGTGGTACACAAGAATAGTTAGCACTCAGTTTATGGGTTCAATCCTCTGTCAGAATAATTAAGATCTTGATTGTTTGTATGTCCATGTTACTGTCTGGCTTCCTCCCACAAAGCAATCAATGTGTAGAACTGGTGACTCTAAATTGTCCCTAGTGAATGAATATAATAGTGAGTCTCCCTGTTAGCCCTGCAACTAACAAGCAATTGTTCAGGATGTACCCCATGTGATTCCTATGAAATAGGGGAACAGAATGAGGATTTGTATACTATATAAAATTACAGACGTATTCTTTGACAATCTCACATTCTTTCTCTTGACAGTCGATACCTCGGAGACTCCAGCACAGGATGTCCATGTACAACTGCTCCATAATGGCTGCTAAAGGCCATTATGTTTGCCCTTCGGGAGAAATGTGTCACAATTTCACATCAGGCTCAAATGGCAGCTTTTTTGATTTGGAAGATGCATGCATATCTGAAGAGGATTATCTGGAGAAATATCTGGGGCCTCGACGCTCCTCAGTGTTCCTGCCTGTATGCCTAATATACTTGGTCATCTTCTTAATTGGCGTAGTGGGGAATGTACTAACCTGTACCGTCATTGTGCGCAACAAAGTCATGTGGACCCCGACCAATTACTACCTATTCAGCTTGGCGGTTTCAGATCTTTTGGTGCTGTTGCTCGGCATGCCACTAGAATTGTACGAACTTTGGCAGAATTACCCTTTTCTCCTGGGGAAAGGCGGATGCTACTTCAAAACCTTCTTGTTCGAGACGGTCTGCTTGGCGTCCATTTTGAATGTTACCGCCCTGAGCATCGAGCGGTACATCGCAGTAGTCCACCCGTTACGTGCCAAATATGTTGTTACGCGCACACATGCCAAAAGGGTCATCTTGACAGTGTGGGGCTTGTCTGTGTTGTGTGCCATCCCAAATACGAGCCTTCACGGTGTCGCCACCCTTCAAAGACCATCACTCAACCAAGACGGAAATGGCTTCATAGATGTAGAAATACCACAATCGTCGATATGCACACTGGTTAAACCGCACTGGATCTACAACCTGACCATCCAGATCACCACACTGCTGTTCTTCTGCCTGCCCATGCTCACTATCAGCGCCCTTTATATGCTTATTGGCCTACAACTGAAGCGGGAGAAGCTACGGCAGACGTTGGAGGCAAAGTCCGGATTTGGGCAAGACAGCTTCTGCAACATCCGCACGCAGCAGCAGAAGGCACGCAGGCAGCAGGTCACGAAGATGTTGTGTAAGTATCATTATTCAAGTTATTTCACAGTTAAATAGAATAAGTACCACAAAGGCTCCACAGCCCACACAGTTCCAAGAAGATTTTTAATGGAAAACAACAGCATTAGACCTATTTTACTGTGGCTTCGAAACCCACTACAAGCCAAAAGTCACGAATAGTACATAAAACCAGCACTAAACTAATTATAACTAAATCAGAAGCAGGACTAAACCAGGTCTGAACCAATGTGTAACCTAATCCAAACCATGTCTAAACTAGGTTTAAGCCAGGACCTGCTAGACAGAGATCACTGGCAAAACTCCAACCATTCTCTAACTATTCTTCTGTAGCTTTTGCAGAAATGTAATGATACAACTTTGAGAGCCCGAGAGAAATCATTGTCATAGCCTTTCAGAAAATGTAACTCATTTTGGTGCAGCTGTATTACCTTGGTTTTCATACCGGTATGCTTCTTCTAATGTAATTAACTGGCACACAACAATAGAACACTTCTTAGTGAAGTGAGGTTTGTGCTATATCCAGTCTATTGCTTCTATTATGATAAATGCAACTCTATCAAGATCTTTATTCTCGACTGTTGGCTTTTATCCGCAAGAGCCTCCCATAAAATATTCATTGCCTGTTTTAGAAAAGAAGACAGCACCTCCAACTGTGTAGTAATCAAATCCCAGTTTGTTGTGTTTGTAAGATGATAAATCCTTCACAACAAACACAATACAGCAACAAAAGGCAGAACAGCAGATGAACACACATGAAAAGTGAATGAGTTCATGTACAGCTTAAATTAAAGATGTTTTATTTATGTCACATTTATGTCACAGTATGTTAAAACCTCAACAGGCTGACATATTGCATCCCAAATCCAAGTCATCCAATGCTTCATAAAATATGACTAGTTGTACAGTGCATCTGTTTAAACATGCGTTTTGCTCATGTGTGAATAAATCATGTAAAACTTGCAAACCATCACATTTTGTTATTATACATTATCCTAACATGTAAAAATAGCAAGAACATGGAATAGCCAATAAACACTGGTGACAGACAGACCTTTAACACTAATGATAGCACCTGAGCACACAGCAAATAGCACGCTGTCTATGAATTTTTGATCATCCATCAGATCGAACACTTCTCCGTTGTCTCTGGTATATCCATCAGCGATTCGGGTTCAGATTGTATTCATCTCATTTGTCATTAGATATAGAAAAGGCTTTGAGACTTCACATCACGTGTCAGGTTTATCAAGGCTGCCAACATGATATGCAAGTCAAAGGTGGAGGTGAAATCTCATGTTTAAGTAAATGGGCTTTATACTGCATAACCATGAGGTAAACCAGGTATTCAAAACAGACCATCTCAAAGGAAAGGCGATGACATTGATTTACATGCTTTCAGAGACCTGACTACCCAAAACATCTTAGGAATGTATAATGAGCCCTTCAAAGCTACTTTTGTGATACGCCCTTCGCCAATTTGATTTATTGAGGCATTAAAAATTATATCCTCTAAAAAAAACACACACAGAGTTTAAGAGGTTCAAAAGGAGTTTTTTAGGACATATTTCAATCTGTCTCTATCTCTATCTATGACCATTATAAACCGAAGGTAAACTGTATCATCATGTTGATTAGTCACAGCTTTAAACTAGTTAAGACATGGTTTAAAGGAGGTATACATCAGATTTTCAGCAAAAATATTTAACATTTGTATGTGTAGCCCATGTTGTGATGTGGTTACCTCAGTAAACATGTAAACACAATATATTGTGGAGGTGCGGGGTCGGATTCAGCGTGAAATCCTGTCAGCTAACGTTAGCTTGTTTAGCTCCTTGATTGGAGAGATAAGAGCTAAGGACCACAGTATTTTGTGGATGGCTTTGTAAAACATGCCGTGGACATATTTGCTCTTGGCTGAGTCTCAGGAGTTGGTTTTATTTCTGTGTGAGTTTTGGACCATGGAGCGGTTGTGTTTACAGTGTTATATACCAAGATAGCAGGGCAGAGCGGGCTGTAGTTTACTTTAGACCAAGCACACACTCTTCTTGGTAAAAGAGTTTGTACCACGATCACAGGGGCCTAGTTCTTTTGTGCGCAGCCTCGCTTTGTGGTGAGACTCGCAGACACATATGGCTCACTCTATGGGGGTGTGATGGGTATGAATGTGCATGGAGTCATAGAAAAGACAGATTTATTTCCACATGTTTATAAAATGATCTTCAACAAAATACAGGAGATATATCCAGAGGTCCCAGTCTGACCCCCGCAGTGTCCATACAACAATAAATGTAACTTGTTACATCCCACCACTGGTATTAATATCTAATAAGTTACAGACGTATAACTTTGATTAAACCTCTGTAAACATAGAATAGATTGGCAGTTGGCTCAACAGTGCCCCCTACAGCCTGAAAGAAAAATTACATTTAGGGAAATGTAAAAAATTTTGGCAAAAACACTTGACTACAGACCAATCAAAAAACCCTTCCCATATTTGTTATGGTTTTGGGGTGGGGCCTGTTGATTGTTAACGACATAAAAGCTTACACAATGTCTGATTAGGCTCAGATTTCCTTACGTTTTTTCACCCCCTGGTTTTGACTAAATCAAGGTGGCAGTTGCCGCCATCATGCCCCCTAGAGACTTGTGTTAGATTATACACTGGTTTAATGGGGTACTTGGGCTGAAGTTTGGGGCTGTTTCTCCGGTACACCTTGCTCCTGGAGATGACAGCGTAGGTCTAGACCTTTTTCATTCTTTTTTGTATTTATTCTTGTATCCAGTTGTTTTAGTAGTGGTTTTCGGGATCTGCTGGGCGCCCTTTCACACCGACCGCCTGATGTGGAGTTTCATCAATGACTGGACGGACAACCATTTGGAGATTTTCCAGTATGTGCACATCATCTCAGGAGTGTTCTTCTACCTGAGCTCAGCGGTGAACCCCATCCTATACAACCTGATGTCCACCCGCTTCAGAGAGATGTTCAAAGAGGTCATGTGCCACCGGCCGCACCACATGACGCCCAGAAAACACTCCCTCAGCGTCACCCGGGTGACCCTGCGGAGCACCCTGAGCGACGCTCCCCTCAGCAACGGGGCAGCGGTGGTGGAGGTAGACGATGGAGAGGTGAGGGTGAAAGATGAAGTGAGGGTGAAAAATGAGACCAGTTTTTCATTTTAGAAAATAAAGAGTAGAGTGGTCATCCAAAAATCGGGGGGTAATTCAAAATGAAAAATGAAATCAATTTATGTAACAGTTGAATGTAAAATATTTTAACATTGAACATTGTTTTATGTTTACATCTCATGCATTGTCCTAACGCTTTCTGAATTGGGTTTGCACAGAAGGCCAGTAAATGTATCCATCAAGTGCTAGCTCTGCTTAAAATTAAAAATGCATAAACTTCTAGAAGAACTGCTCCATAAAGCCATAAAGAGGTTGTGAGGATGCTGATGTGGTACTTTCTAAAACAGACTGCAACTCAGCAAAGCCACGTCTCACTCAGTGACATTATCACATTACGCAATACATCTTCATGGAAGAATACTTGCATCCAGAACTTAGCTTAAATCATAAATGCATACAATGTGAGCTTTCTAACATGGTGGAGTTGTTTTGCCCTGTACATTGCCATTGGGCCAAAATAATGTAGTGGCCTTAAAGGAGAATGCATCTATTCTAATATTTTTCAGCACAGACACAGACACAGCAACAGACCCAGACACAGCGACAGACAGACACAGACACAGACACAGACACAGACACAGCAACAGACACAGACCCAGACACAGACACAGACACAGACAGCTTTTTAAGTTTTGCAACATGAAATGCTCATTTGGAAATGTCCAAATGGAAAAGGGCATAATATGGCCTTTAAGCAGAAATGTTTACAGCTGCTGAAACACAGGCCTGTAATTTCTGTAATATCTGTAATATATGTAATATATGTAGTATAATTTGTGTGTTGTGCCGTATATGTTTTGTTTGTTCTAATGGGTACAGTAATTCACATGTAAGTAGTTCAAAATATGAAAATATAGGAAAACAACATGACAAACATGACTAATATTTGAAAATGTACAGTGTACACTGTGTTGAATGTCGGTTTGTGCTTGTTAATATCAAATCAGAAATAAACAAGACTATGAATATTGTAATAAAACAACATGCAGATTTGTCTATTGTCTGTCTATGGTATGTAAAAGAGTGTGTGACTATATGACCACTTGAAAAAATACAGAATAGTCACTCTGTTATATTGAACACACTATTATTAAAAAATAGTATTTCAACAGAGCTTGCGTGAGACTTGACCCCAGACTGTTTTTTATTTGTACAGTATATCACACTTGTTATGGTATTAATATTATGCCTCACTTTTCAGGTTTAGATACAGCTGCTGGATCCATAAAAAAACAATATGCATATAGGAAGCTCTTTAAATCATTGTACATATGTAATTTGCAATAACAACATAACCCAGCTGTAGCTGAACCAGTTCTTGTTTAGTGGTTCTTTGTTAACTAAAGGTAAGGGTAGATGAAACTAGTGTCTGTCACTGTCACACTCAACAATAAAGCAGCCTTGAACATAATAAAGACTTCTGAGTCACTTGCCAATATAACTGTACTATTAGGATCCAATTAGCACTGTTAGAATAAAGGCTAATAGCGATAAGCATTAGCATCTCTAAATATAACAAAAATCCATAAAGAATGACTTTAGTATAATTCTTTTCTCCTTCCCCTCCTCTTCATAGACTTTGAACATTTTTAGCTTGCTTCAGTTTTCTTTCTCAGCCATTGTACAACTAGTTAGCACCAGAGCTAATCCACTTCCTTAATACAGAATACTTCCTGATTTACGCAGTAGGTTAAACCAATAACAGTTGAAGTTACCTTGATCAACCAATAATAGCCTTACAGTTTGTGGGTCATCACTTTGACCAATAGTAGTCGAGTTTTACTTTAGTCACTCCCCTGGCCTACTACTACAGATGACCTACTTTACAACACAGAACTGCAAATGTAAATGATTCAAATCAGAAACAGGCCGGACTGGTCTGGACTACTCTCTCAACAGAAAGGGTAAAAAATTAGGAGAGCTCTGTTGACAGCATTATAGTAAGTATAGAGTGAACCTTACCAGATTGATAATGTTGATGTTGTAGATACTATTTAAACTCATGAGGTTAATCAAGCAATCAATATGTCAGTAAATAAGACTAGAATAATTGATCTGAACATCTCAGGAAAAGTGGGCAAATAATTACAGACCTATTGCTCTTGGACACATTCTGTACATTTATGTGTGTCTTATTATTCATATGAGGTATGCAAACCTCATTAATGCAGGTCAGGTGGACCAACTGTGTCTGCACCTTTTCAGGTCTGTAATGGAGTCAGACAAGGACACATTTTATTACCTGTTCTGTTTAGTCTTTATATAATTAACCTTAGTTGGTTGGTCACATATTTTTGTTTCTTCAATGATGTTGATCACATCATTGAAGAAACAGAAAGATGTGAGAAATCAAAAACCACTGAGGAAAGAAGAAGGCAAAATGTGCTCGTGATTGAACTTAAAGAGCTTCCTCTGAAATTCTATAAATAAGTGGTTTGTTTTAGAAAGAAATTTACTTCAGTATGTCTTTAAGGCCTAACACATGCAGAGTACAGGAGGTGGAACCATCATTATAAAAGCAAATGCCAATGAAACAAAAGTGTCAGAGCTCTGAGACACACATCAGTTGTAAGACTTTAGAGAAGGACGACATTTAACCATAACACAAAGCACGTCTCCCGAGACCAGTGCACAGTGGTGAGGGAGGTGTCAGTCATCAGCTGTAGAACATCAGGTACATATGATCAGTGTCACATGGGCACCGGATCAAGATGCAATCAATAAAAATCAAGCTGTTGAGTGTGAGAGTAGACGGGCATTTTTTGTTATTTCTTCTTTTTTTTGGAAACTTACGGACTACACCTTAAAAAACAGTAATTACCAGCTGCCTCTGAGACTATAGAAATGAATGCCTCTTGAGAATTAGAAGCTAAAATAATCATTTGTAAAGTGAACTCTTGTTGAATGCCGATGTGCAGACTAAGCCCTGTGGTCCTCAATAATACATGTTTTTTCTGAGATGATCATCTTCTTCTTGACCCTGAAGCCGACTTCACTGAATCTTCCTGAAAGTGTCAGCTGCCAGATGTAACCCTATGTCTGGGCATGAATATATATCAATCTAGGCATGTGGTAATTATCAGAGATCATTTTCTTTAGCGCATTTTTCAGTCACTCTAGTCACACAGTGGTGGTAGTGGTACCTCTGTAGCCACGTGTTCCCTGGGGCAGGCATTGATGCGGCAACTATAGCACCAACCCGCTTTGGCCAAAGACGCAACAACAGTAAGAACTGGTCAGAGTGATTGAACCACCAACCTAGTGGACGACCACCTCCTCCGCTAAATGTACCATTCTATGCACAATCGTTTCCCATTAGTGCTAACTGTCAGACATGCATGCTTAACGTAACTAAATACAAAATGCACTCTCTAAAGGCTTAGCTTAGCAAACTAGGAGAGTCATTATTTTAAACTAGGCCTGTGCTGTCATCCTCGATAGCAAAGTGTATATCGGCAAAATGGCCCCATACGTCTGCCCCATACGTCTGCCACAACAACCTTAATCAGACGTGTGATTTCTAAGGGTTTTTATATTGTTAACGAGCAAATAAGAGGCCTCGCCCCCAAACCATGACAAAAATGGGAAGGGTCTATTTGACTTTTTTGATGTTTGTGAAGGATGTTTTCTGACAGATTTTTTTTCTTTTAGTCTACAGGGGATGCTATAGAGGTAACTGACATCATATTGATCAGATGTATTAAGTACATTAAGTACATAGGACAACAGGACAATAGGACAATAGGATGCGGACGCGGACCGGCGTGATTCCATAATATTGTTGTTTCGCTGATATAATTAGCATATTTTTCTACTTACTGTGTATATGATTAAGGTAGATTTGCACACACACATGTTGAGGAGGTGAGCATGTGTTTTTCTTCACACATGTTTAGTTCTATGACCATATTGCACATGCATGGCACAAATATCCATCTTGAAGACAGGATGCATTATCTCCTTGCCCTTGGCCAGATGAATCGTAATGGCACTTCACCGGAAGCTACCGCTCGCGATGAGTGATTGGAGCTGCCGATTGTAAAGAGATAAAATTACACCTTTTCAACTTGTGAAAGGTTGGGGTAGAAAAAGAGAAAGAAAATCCTTTGAGCTTTGAATGTGAAGTCATGTACCGGTGTCAGCATGGATGGCTTTTAAGATGATGTGTCCTCTTGATCAAAGGAAACACTAATGTGCTCCATTGGTCCATTCACTTGACACACAATGTGAGAATAATATGTGAGCGCACAAGCTGCCAGTGTCACAGCCAGTTATTGTCATCACACTGTTTTGATTACTTTGTCACAATGTACAAAAATGTCTTCTTTATCTGGCCTTTATCAACAATGTAGAAAATAGTAAAACAAGCTTCAGTTTATGATGGTTCTTTATGTGTTACAGTATTTCAAACTGGTATATGTTCCAACGGCCAGTCCTGTACATTTGGAGCCCTGAGCAGGTATAAATATAAAGCACACAGCATTTTCAAGGAAATGTTCATTTGTTTTTTGTATTTGTTCTTTTTTTAAAAGATTGACACAGGTTCTGACCTAATCCTACAAACTATAGCATAATGGCGTTGGTTCCCAGTTTCTGAATAATTCTCTAAAAATGACAGACAGTCAGATAAATTTACTACAAAGAAATCTGGAATATCTGTTTAATAGAGCGGACATATCACACACAAAAACTAAACAGCACTAACTCAAATTTGGTAGCCCTCTAATGCTTGTGGGGCCATATCAATGGGCCAAATGCACCTGTTTGCCACAGGAAGGACCACCTCCTGACCAGAATAAATGCAATTAAAATCTAAACAACAGAACAAAGCTCCATCAACAAGTCTTGAGGCAATTAGCAAAACAAATCAATGCAAGATAAACAATGTGAAATGCAGATGCCAAGCTACAGGTCTAACATGTGCGCGGGCACATATTAGACCAAAGTAAGTAAATAAATAAACTCAGGTTTATTTAGTTTAGAAATGATTATGAGTAGCCTAAATGTGTCCACTATATTGAGTATCAGGAAAACAACAGACAGTGATGTCAACACAGACATGTCGCTTGAGAGAGGAATGAAAAATAAGGCTGGATGAATGCAGCAGCACATCCCTTAGCGGGTCCACCAGAAGACAGTCAATCATACATGCTTCACATAGAGCCATCTGGAGGAGTAACACGAAACAATCTAGATCCAACTGAGGATGGTGCAATGGACACAGGGTAAAACAAAGCATGGAAGTTGAGTTGTTAAAAACAACCCATGTCAACAAATGGTTGTGGTTGAGCCCTGCCTGAAGAGAATTGTGAGAGTTTAGGCTTGTACAAGGGCTCTCAAAGCAGCAATCTATTCTAGATCAAGACAGTGACTCACACAAAAATGTATACTTTTTGAAAAAATACTGGAACAGAGACACATTTTAGCGATCCAAAACTTACAGATACGCATCAATAATTTTTCAACGAGAAGTCTCATTATAAACAGGAAGGACAATTAGAAAACATCAATCGATAATTGTGCTATTTATATCGGCGAAACGACGATATTATGGAATCACGTCCGCATCCGCAGATCCTAGCTGTGAACGCGATAACTCAAAAACGAATTGCCGGATCAGTTTCAACATTTGCACACAGGTACATACCATAAAGACGCAGAACTGTATCGATTTGTGTACTCGGTCTTGGCACAGGAGGCTTTCCACATATGCCAATGACATTTTTAAGGATAGTAGAGCCAC